>JAWWEQ010046380.1:0-16571 GCA_035583055.1 Torymus tubicola | reverse complement strand
AGGGGATTAAAAAAAAATAAAGAAAAATATGGAAAAATCGCAAATAGTTTTTTCCGGCGTTGGGTTTGGATATCCGTTGGAAGTAGTCACATTTTATGAAAGGCCTTGAACCTATCAATCTCTATTCTTTTCGTCATTAATGGATAATATTAAGGCGGTTAAAACGAATAAAGAAAAATATGGAAATATCGAAAATATTTGTTTACAGAGCCAGGTTTGGATAGTCGTTGAAAGTAGTCACATTTTCTGAAAGACTTTGAAATAACTATCAATCCCTATTTTTGTCGTCCCGATCGGATAATATTAAGGCGGCTAAAAAAAATAAAGAAAAATATGGAAAAATCGCAAATATTTGTTACAGCGACAGGTTTGGATATTTGTTGGAAGTAGTCACATTTTCTGAAAGATTTTGAAATAACTATGAATCCCTATTTTTGTCGTCCCGATCGGATAATATTAAGGCGGTTAAAAAAAATAAAGAGAAATATGGAAAAATCGCAAATATTTGTTTACAGCGACAGGTTTGGATATTTGTTGGAAGTAGTCAGATTTTCTGAAAGGCCTTGAAATTACCTATCAATCCCTATTTTTGTCGTCCTGATTGGATAATATTAAGGGGTTTAAAAAAAAAAGAAAGAAAAATATGGAAAAATCGCAAATATTTTTTTCGGCGTTGGGTTTGGATATTCGTCGGAATTAGTCAGATTTTCTGAAATGCCTTGATATTATCTATCAATCCCTATTTTTGTCGTCCTGATCGGATAATATTAAGGCAGTTAAAAAAAATAAAGAAAAATATGGAAAAATTGAAAAAATTTTTTTACGGCGCCGGGTTTGGATATCCGTTGGAAGTAGTCACATTTTCTGAAATACTTTGAAATTACCTATCAATCCCTATTTTTGTCGTCCAGATCGGATAATATTAAGGCGGTTAAAAAAATAAAGAAGAACATGGAAAAATTGCAAATATATTTTTACGGCGTTTAAATTTTAAAAAGGAGGACTTTTTTGCAGTTTTCTTAAAAAGTAGGTAAGTAATTGTTCTAGAAATTGTATACCCCCGATAAGCATTATACAACTGCGAATCTCTCTTACGTTTGCTACAAACAAGAAGAAAAACGAAATGTCATAAATATGCTAAAAAAAAATATTTTGAAAATAACATTTACAGTTTGATCACAGATTTTCATAGAATTGTACGTACATACATTTAAAAAAATTATTTGATGTAATTTATGAATTCTCTTTGAGAAAGCAGTGGTTTTTTTTCTAAAACATTTCTTCATGTAAACAAGTTGATGCACAAAACTATTAAAAAAAATTGCATTATAAATTATATTGAATCGTAAAACATAAAGAGTACTAGGGTAGAACCCCCGATTAGTGTGCTTTTAAACAGACGAAATGTCTGTATTAATGTGTGTTTTTAACTATCTATAATTAAAAAATAAGTTATCAAACAGTGTTTTTTGTTGTATAAATTACCATTTTGGTGCTTTTATTAATAGTTTATCATATTTTTTATGGTTGGAAGGTTTAATTTATGTCAAATATCTCTAAAAAGACACAGAAACAGGGACAGGCACACAAACCGGGACCACTACCTTATTCTACAAGATATTCTTTTAGAAAATGTACAAAAAGTAGCTCTCATGACGTCCTCAAAGCCGGTCAAAATTTTTTTTAAGGCAAATCTCTCAGACAAAGTTTTTTCTTTTTCTTTATACAATAAAGAAACGGAAAGTACTCGCGTGCAATAAAAAATGACTTTGTAACACCCTTTTATTGTTAAATCAATTTTTCTTATGGGAATTTAACATGGGAAAAATTGATGACAAGTAGTCCCCAATCATTAATCAATATTCAAATTTCAAATATGCAAACGTATTTTTACAAGGTACTAATGAAAGTATAAGGATGGAGCTTTAATTTAAGCGAAAGATGGTTAAGATCGGACAATTCTGTACAATCAATCGTCTTTGAAAATCATAAAAAATGACGAAAAACAATGTAAATCTTAAGAATTCAAATGCATGTAGCTTTACACAGAATTGCTCGATTTTATCTTCAACTTAAATTATAGATCTATCCTTATACTTTCTCGAGTTTCTTGTGAAAATTTGTTGGCATATTTGGAATTTTAATATTGGTTATTGATAGATGACTATTTTTCGTCAATTTTTCCCATGTTAAATTCCCATCAGAAAAATTGATTTGTCGATAAAAGAATGTCACAACGTCGTTTTTGATTGCATACGAGTACCTTCATCCATTATTCTATAAAGAAAATAAAAACTTGTCTGAAAGTTGTGGCTTAAAAAAATAATTTGACCAGCTTTGAGGACGTCATAAGGGCTACTTTTTTCGTACAACATTCAACCTCGAAAAAGTTTCACATACTTAAACTTTATACAATATTTTTGGTGCTAACAACTAATTCAATGAAATAATAAGTCGAAATTAAGGAAGCTAAGGGCCCATCAATATATAGCGGTTTTCTTCGGCACTGTCGTGTACTTTAGAAAACCTCCGCAAGGCGCGCCACAGTTCGTCTTACATACGGACCGCGAAACTTCTGAAAACGCTTTTCTTCATTCGCCCACCCTCTCCCAAAATTCTACCCTACCGCGTGTGAGACGCACCGAGCGCTCGTTCTCGACGCGTTAGTCGCCTGCTTGCCACAGTGTAGCGAGCCACGCGGACGCCGCCACTAAAGCTATACAAACCCACGCTCGCTTACAGCGCCTCTTATTCTTTCTCTGTCTCGCTCAAATCCAAAAACACCATGAATCGACATGATGAAGCTCAGGGCAACGGTCTGCAGATAATGGCACTTGCCGCAGAGCATGTGTCCGTCAGAGAAAGACTTCGACGAAGGATTGGGAGGAGATTTGTCGCAAGACCGCCGATGCTTTATCCGAAAAACTTTAATCCGTCAAGCCAGAAACGGCTTTGCTTAGAGGCGCTAGTGAAGAAGGTAAACGATATGAAGGCACGAGGTCAGAAAGGCTACGAGGCGTGGCTTCAGAACTTCGGGCACTTCGATATTCAAGGCATTTGCGTAAGTTATTACACAAAAGGTGCGAATCAAAAGCTTGTTTTCCATACACATTGCGGTAGCGGCAAGCTGATCCGGGACCTGCGCAATCCGGCAAATGGCCCACTGAAACTTTTGCCACAGACCTGCGAGCCGAAAGGAGCTAAGGTATGCCAAGAGAAGATTGATCAGATAAGGCCACCGTTTTCTTCCGAAGAAGAGAATCCTTCTCCCGTCAGAATCGTATACTGCCATATTTGCCAAAGCTCACACGTTGAAACCGAGCAATCTCGCACTTCCGATTCATATAGATTCTTACGCGCTCTATATAATTAAAGATACATATATTCACGATGAAGAGTTTCACGGGGTGATGGTATGGATGGATGGATGAATGAATGAACGATATATGATATGTTTATCTAGATGGATACGCGCGATTATTGTTAATATCACTAGTAAATGATGATGATGATTTATACTTTTGACTTGCTTTTGGTAAATTTGTGTAAATTTGTTTGATAAGTAAATTCAGTCAGATGGCGAACAAAATTTTTAATTTAGATGCGTTTTGATACTTTTAAAAATGGCTTGTGAAATTTTAAAAAAGATAGATTTGAAGATGAATAGAAATTTTAAAATGTTAACTGCGATATATGCAATAAAAGGGAACCGTGCGATGGTTTATGTTTGGTGTACGTGAATTTGTAAGGTTTTTATACGTTTCAAGCAAAAAAAAATGTCATGTGTGAATTTGCTATACGTAACATTTATGCACTAAGTAATGTTTCGCGTGCATAAATTTGCAATCATTTTATACACATTATAAATCAATTGTACGAACTACATACTAAAAATTGCAGTAACAAATGAGGTACAAATTTACTAACAATTTGTATACATGATTTAAGAATCGTTTTGTACGCAAAATAAAGTTTGTACAAGATATGACTTGATTTTTTAATATTTTTGCAAACCCTTTGACATCCTATATATAATCCATCCACATCTCACGTTAAACAACTATTAGTTATATTCTTTTACAATAATAATTAATGTCATTTTTTAACATTCCTATTAAACTATTACTTTCCATTTTTATAGAAATAGATTTTGAGAAAACAAAAATTTATGTGCCTCAAAAATTTTTCTTTACCGCTATTGCGACCGAATTAGGAGGCACTTTTTGTGAAATTAGAAATTTAAATTGGAAAACAAAAAAAGCGAGAAACGCTTGTAAACCACGAGATTCTACAGAAGAGAGAAATCGGAAATCAACAGCATAGTCGCAAACATGTCGGCGCATCTTGACGCTTGGATGGATTTACCGTGCTACGCTAACGGCTGGCCGTTTTCGGCACGTCTCGTCCTCTCACAGAGTTGCCGATCCTCACAAATCGTCGAAACTTTATTCCCTCTAACTTTCATTTTTATTTCTCGTTGCCGTCCTACGTTTGCAGGGATTATTCTAACGGCTGGCAACGCCGCTGTTGCCAGGTATATACGAACGAAGTCTATAATACGCTAGATGAGAAAGGGACGCCATCATGGCGTCACAGCTGGCCTTGAATACAGCTTTGAAAAGAAAATCCTCCACCAACGCTGTTAACGTTTTTCCCCCAAACGAGGAATGAACCGAAAGTTTGAAATCTTATCGTTTAGGCGTCGTTTCCCTTTGCGCATAGCAAGCCCATTATGTTGCATCTCTATGGGAAATTTTGAGTCGAAATTTTAACGATAATAGTCAAATATTCCTTTTGACCAAGAACAATAAGGAAATTTTAGTGACCCGTAGTCACAACATTATACTAAACAGATATATAGCTAGTCTTAAATATCTAAATGAAAGGGATAATGGTATGTTATTTAGTTACTCTGCGAACAAAAATCTAATCTTCTTAATAAAATCTACTCTCTAAAGTTGAATTGTTGAAAAAACCATTATAGATTAATTAAAATGCTCCACCCAAATATTAGTGGATATTCACTAATTCTTAGTGGAAATATATAAAAATATTCACTATTTTAAATAGTGAAGTTCCACTTTCTTTATTAGTTATGAACATTTCCATATTTTTCTATTAGCAATTAGTAAATAGTCACTAATTAACTAATTAATTAATTAACTCGTGAATATCCACTAATGTTTGGGTGGAGCAATTTTAGCTAATCTTTAGTGTTTTTTTTTAATTATTCAACTTGAACTGAGTGGAATATATTACGTAAAGTAATATATTCCACTCAGTATATGAACCAAGCCACATATACAAACACACGCACACACAAATATAACGTGGCTTTTGTGTATGCACTTTGGAAAACGCCCGTAAGGAGCGCCATCATCGGAAGGGCAAGTCTACTGCACAGGCCCTGTGTATAAATACATGCTTTTCCACTGCTGCTAGTCACTTGCTTGCTGCTATAGCGTGCCGCACAGATTCAGCTGTCCAAGCTACACACTCATATATACCCACGCAGCTGTGAGCGTCGCATCGCATACTCTTTATATATATATATATATATATATATATATATATACATAGAGACATTTACGTTTTTCAAGTACCAACGATGATGATGGAAGCGGATATACTGCGGAAGGCGATGGAAGAGAACAGGCCACCCTTCGAGGCCATGTTGATGGCAGCGGAATACGCCGCCTCCATGGATTATGAACCCAAGAATCTAAAGAATAAGAAGAAGGAACCGTTAAGTCTGAAACGCATCGCCATGGAGTCACTGGTAAAAAAGGTAAACAACATGAAGAAAGAAAATGATTCTAGTTACCAGGATATGCTCGAGAATTTATGTCACATCGATATGGCCGGAATCTGCGTGACTTATTACACAATGCCACCAGGTTCTGTCACCTATCGCACGCACACAGTTTTTAGCCAACTCATGCAGGATCTGAGTAATCCAGAAGTAGGAGAAATACGACTTTTGCCACAAACCTGCGTGGGTAATCGTGATTGGCCTTGTAGCGGACGTAGTATCGAGATGAATGGTGAATTCGATCAGCTCAAGCAATGGCATCGCGAGAGATTCGCGCCCTTGTATAATGACCATATAAAATGCCCCCTCTGTACTTTCGTGCATAAAAAGCAGGAGGAATGTCGTGGTTATAACAGACCTATGGTCGAACTACCGAGAAGTCGCGTTCTTGAGCATGATAGTAACGGATATGGCTATTATCGGTAAAATCTGGTTGACTGAGGCTATATATATATGTGTGTGTGTGAAACGATCTATGGCGCAGGTTATATTTTTATATGCGAACACTTGCGTCTGATGTTATATTATTGAAGTTATAAATATAGTAGATTCAGAGATAGAGATGAAATAGAGTAAAACCAAAATTTTAATGATAATTTAGAGATATGCCTCTATGCGATGATGATTTTTTTATACCATAAGTTTAGAAGTAAATAGCTAGAGTGCTTTAAATGTAAACAGTGATATGCAGTAAGAATTTAGAACGCAACGATTGATTATTGTTCCGTGTATAAATGCGACTTTGTAATCGTTTTTCATGTTATAATTAAAAAAAAAAAACAAATAGCGTGCGAAAATCTTTTGTGTAAATCGCTTTGTAATCATGTTATACATATTATTAAAAAAATGTATAAAATTACTGAAAACCTTTATAAATTAATTAATAATCATTTTCTATATAAAATAAAGTTGGTAAAAGATAAAATTCTAAAACTTTGATTTTATAATATTTTTGATAATCCTTCGAAATCCTTTATAATCCTTTGATATCCCATGTAACCAATCATTGTACCAATTCAATTTTATTTATAAATAACTTTTTCTCAAATTCTTTCATTTTGAGCTTAATTTTGAAAATTTTGTTAGTTTTTTTGCAACTATAGTGCATTTTTCTCCTATTTTATGACCATTTCAGTCGACTAGCCATAAAATGGGAGAAAAATTTTATGACCATTTCAGTCGACTAGCCGAAAAATACAATAAAGCGTACGAAAATTATATTGTTCATGTTAAGTACATTTTTTGCACCCACTTTTTTTATATTTTTAAAACATAATTGACTAAACATAATTTCATGATCCCATAACAAAATTTAATATACAAATACTTATAAAAAAATGAAACAATAGATAAAGTAACGTTGATTCACTATTTTTGGAAGAAAAATTTTGAGTTTCTCAAAAAGTTACTTCGAAAATTCTTGAGTATTTTTAAAGCACCTTTTCATATTAAAAACTTTTTTGAAAATTATATGAAATATTTTTAAAATGGTTTCGGATCGCTAAACCTTGTACCTACATAATTAATTGACAAGCAAATGCTCGAAGAATTGAGCGAAATCGAAGATGTAGAAGAAAATCGGTGATGCTATTCCTCTCGTCACATTCGCAGTTGGAACCCCGTAGCATGGCTATTTTCGCTTGGCTTGAGAAGGAATCGGCAAAAGTGGAGTTGGGCCGTGTGTGTCTCTGGAGAAATTTCGTTCCCAAGATTCTCTTTTCACTAACAGTGATTTAAGCGCGAATGCAAAGCTATATGTATAACTACAGCTACGTAGGTGCAATAAGCTTAAAATGTTGTCTAATCTATTTTCAAGATTCAATTTTTTATTCGGTAAAAATCATTAGTTTTTGTAAAAATATGAATTTCTCCCTTTTGTGCTTTTATTATATTTATTTGTGAAATAAATACAATATAAAACAACTAACGTAATTCAAATTGAAAGTAAAGATTTTTTTTCGCGACCCGAACAGTTAATTTTCTAAAAAATGTATACGTTTTCATGAAAACTTCTTCGCGTTTTTTATTTATATATGTATGAGACGTTAAAGCTTAAAATATCTAGGATTACGACCATACATTGTGTACACAAAAATCCGTTAGTTTATAAATTGTTAATCTGTATGAACGTCAATTTTTGAAAAGATAGAAAAAAAATCTTTTAATACACCTGATTTATATTTTATTTTATTTTCAGTAACTTCCGTTTGTGAAATAATGAAAATTTCGATAACTGTTAAATCTTATTAAATTTGTAAAATTAATTTTCTTGTGGTATTTTGTAGTGCACAAAATATATTTTATTCCAGCAGTCTTATTACTCCGAGACTTATCCATTTAGCACGTCTGCATGGCTTCGTTATCTACGCAAAAATCGAGTGGTCGCCCAGTTCAAAGATGAAAGTAGCTTTGGGCAAAATTCCATCAATTGTTTGCTCTCGATAATAATTACTAAATCAGTGCAGCGCGTTCCGCAAATGAGTTTCCGGGACCGAGAACGGGCAAATCATGTTTCGTGCGCGTGTGTGACTGTATTCAACATTCATGAGGCATTATGGGAAATGGATTTTTTGCGATGATTACAAAACAAGCGTAAATTGCATTTTTTTTCTTTTGTTGAACAAATTTTGCGTGTATGTTTATTGACGACGATGAAAAAGAGGTTTAAAATGAATGTTTTGGTTTGCGATAATCATTGGCAGTGTTGATTTTTCGAACAACAAAGCATAGTAATCGTTGTTGTAATAAGGTATTTAAAATAAGATGAAATGTACGTTCGCAATATGAAAAAGATTTAATTTTAAATAATGTTATATGCAAACTTGTAAATAATTATTAAAAAAGAATAATGTAATTATTCTGTTTTATTTCGGATTATTTTAAATTAGTTTCAAGTGAAATTTCATTCATGCTTAATATTTTTTATTTCATTCAAAACAAAAATGTCAGGGATTTTAATTACAAATTTTTGCAAAAGTTTTCAATTACAGTTTTTAATTACTTCTTTGGGTTCTCATAAAAATAACTGCACCTCATTTTAGTTAATTTTATTTCAGTCTACATCACTTTGTAATTAAAATCGTCTGCTTTTTAAATGATCAACATCATATTATGCTTTCTATTAATACGTTATATCAAACTCATGCATATATATAATTACATGTTAAACTTTATTTAGCAACCATACATATGCCATTAAATAAAACCAAATCATGATATTGATATGTCATTTTATTAATCATTTTTATTCGTCAAGCCGTTATACAATACAAATTTATACGCATTTAAAAAAATTGTCATCCAAGTCTCCGCACACTTTCACTTCACGTGTGTATATATATATATATGTGTGTGTGTATGTATATATATATATATATATATATATAGTTGTGCTCTGAAGGGAAAAAAGTTCTCGTAATCACATCCCTCTCGTGTATACAAGATGTGTGCACCTATATATATATGTATGTTCGTAGCGATGGCAGTGGTCGGTGCGAACAGTTTCCGCTCTCTCTCTCTCTCTCTCTCTCTCCGTCACGTCTCGCGATGCGGTTTCGCGGTCTATTCAATTTTCCGTGTGTGTATTATATATATGTATATACGCAGGCGCGTCGCGTAGTTAATGCCAGACATCCGAATAACGTAATCACGCGTTAGAATCGCAATTGAGCGTCGTTATACTCGGATTTTAGATCGCCGAGTAATCGTAGATAGATGTGTGTGTACATGATGTGCACACATATATATATGCGTGCGCCTCGTGAAGATGATGGGCGAATTTGAGGCGTTATTGCTATATGGTCCAGTTCGTGTCGCTGTTGTGGCTCATTTCGAAGCGTTCGAGTTACTACTCCTTTGGTGGGAGCTTCAGTCTTCTGTAAATCGAGAAAATCAATAGTATACTGTTAATGCGTTCATATTGGTTATGATGTTCAATTCAAATATTAAAAACATTTCCTTAAATTTTTTTTTTATTATATGAAAGCAGTAAGTGTCAATTAACATTCAATTATTAGTTTTAAACCAATAAATTTATAAAAACTATCTAATTTTTTCGGTTTCTATTACTAATAGATTTTCGAAAAATTTTTCATTGTAAACAAATTTACTTTCTGTAAACTCTAAATAACTGACTTCGATTATTCTTCATAAAAATGTTAATTGTTTTCTTTACAATGTTCATAATAGAAAATATCAAACTCCCAATGCATCAACTTCGCAGCTATTAAAAATGAAGAAATTTCCTGATCTTTTTTATGAAAAAAACATTGCACCACTAATTCTCTCAAACTCACGTGAAAAAATCGCGCCTCCACGTCGTCTTCGCAGCTCTTTTGCGCCTGTCCGCGTGCTCCTCGCTGATCCTCCGTCTTTCCTTCGCCCTCTCCTCTTCGAGCAGTCTATTCCTCTCAAAGTACTGTCCTCTCTCAGCTTCGGCTCGTCTCAGCACCGCAAGCACATCCTCGAGCTCTTTCCTCGTGCACGGCGCTGTCGCCCTTGTCGTCGTCGACGTCATCGTTGCTATCCCCGTAGCAGGCGTCGTAGCTTCACGGGAAGGATGATCGTTAGGCGTGAGTGTACTGGACGACTCATCGGCATCGTCGTAGCTAGAATCGTAGTCGGAGGCTGGATTGGTGAGCATCTCCTCGTCGTCGCCCGGACCGTCACCGTAGAGCTACGGGACACAGGAAGGAAGAAGGTCGTTATACGTATTTGCGGCTTGTTTTGTGTCCACGACACAGGGGCTGCTCTGAATCGCAAGGTAATGGTCGCAACCGCCGGGTAATCTCGAGGACGAGGTGATTTGCAGCATGCGGAGGTTGAGGCGAAATTGGAGGTGGATTCATATGGAGGTGCGGTGGTAGGAAGAAGCGATGTGAAGGTCTGGTGTGAGGGTATATACATATATGTATTTAAGGCTGATTGGTGGATGATTGCTATTTTGGTAGTTGTCGCTCTGAGTTTAATACAGCAGATATTTTTAAAAGAGGTAATACCGGTTCTATGTCTTTTTTGTAAGAAAACTTTTTAGACAGTTTTATATAGTGTATTATAAAATAACTTAAAATTATTTGAGTAAATATTTTGATACGTACAACTTTTCAGCCTTAAACTACATAAAATACCAACAATTTAAGCCCAACTGGATTAAAATCCATCACCTCTGTGAACCTGTAGGTAACGGCAAAGCCTAAATTTTAAAATGCCCATATATTGGGAAAAGTAGGTCTACAATTTCCATTTTTGACTTATTTTGTCATAAATCCAATGGCGCGGCAGCGGCCTGCTTGACGAGTAAGGAACGTAACGTGACGTCTCGGCGAGCAGGGCGATGCCATACCCTTTATACTTTGTTTTGGGGTTTCCAAACCTCACTTTTTTTTACATTTCTTATATTGTATTAATGCAAAAGTAAATAATTGAGGAATTCATTTTGAAAGTACTTTTTACATACATACTATCTGTAAAAAGTTTCGTGGTGAAAGATGCTTTCGTATACGATTAATTGAGACTCGAAATTAGTGATGGCAAAATAAATTATAAATTTTTTTTCCTTCAGCCTGCGGGGAATTTCTGGGGGTATTCTAGTGGAATGTTTTTGTGCCCTATGAAAATTCGCCCTATTGTCGTTTAAGGAAAAACCATGGGAAACACCTTAGACAAGATTTATTATGGATGTCGCTGTTATTCAAACATTAAACTAGGTCACCGGTATAACAATATCTAATATAGTCAAGATGATGCTAAACGAGTTTCGGGTTCGCGTTACTTAACGCTGACTAAAAGTTAAAAAATCATGTAATATTTACTTTTTATCCATAAATAAGTTTTAAATATGTAAATCAGCAAACAATTATTCAAATTCTTTTCCTAAACGTCTTTATTGCAATTTTTTATCAACAAACATCACACCTGTTTTTTATATATAAGAAATTGATATTGCAAACACAGATCGGAAACGAAATATTCATATTTATCCAACAAAGAGAAACCTAAACCGAACTCCATATTCTGCCCACGATGCTACGATAAAGTGTTTTGTAACCGTATTGACGAAGGATATTATAGAATATTCTCAAGAAGTGACGTGCTCTAGTGCGAGAGTTTTACGATTTGGAGGAGCCTTCATCAGACGATGATGATGATTTTCCCGAAGAATGGATCCAATGGAACTGAACAAAAGTGATTAACTATATATGCACTTAGATATTGTGTATGACGTGGGACCGAAAAAATGTATATGTATGGTAAAATTAGATATAAAAATTTATTGTCTAGAGCTTTCAAAGGAATGTAAACGTGTTCCTGGTTTATAAATAATTTTTACAACGTATGCAAAAGCCCACTTTTCAATATTTTGCCGATTCATTGTCTAAGCGAAAACAGCTGCACAGGAGAATTTCAAAAACAAACGCAGAGAAAAATAGAATGTGCATGAGGATAAAGGAAAACGAGCGATTTTTGTTCTTTCTCGGCTTTTTCAAAGTTTCGAACAGCTTCGTGGCAACGATCAACACAGGTACAAGGCGTAACTTACGGCTAATACAATAATGTAATAGAAAAGTATTGATACTTTAAAAGAAATCTTTGTGAAACTTAGTTTCTTTAGATTATTATTTTTTTTTTTAATAATGACACATGTTTCTATTAAACAATTAAATATTTTCATCAAGAAATTCAGCATGTATACAAATACTCAAAACAGTAAATCAAAGGAAAGTCTTCATTTACTAAAAAGAAAATTAAAGGTTACTTCCAAGCCCAATCTAAAATATAAGTAATATTATACGCAAATGAACAGTGAAAATCAATACCTCAATTGAATCTTAAATACAGGCAACATTAAAAATTAATCAATCCCTAATATTTTATGTATTTCATACTCAACTTTGAATCAATGTATATAAGAAAGAAGAAATGATAATTTATTAATTAAAAAAATTGTAAATATATTATTCTCATAATATTATTTTTTTTAATGATCTCGCATAGTTTTAAAAAATGTTACGCACATTACAGTGTTTCAGCTCGTTTCGAAGTGTTAATGTTAAATTTTCTGCGAATTCTGTGATATTTGCTCTCCAGCGGTATAGGTGGTGTACTTGCGTTGACCGTTCGCAAGCATGAGAGTTTAAAGGAAAACCGAAGGGAAGAGAAACTCATGCGTGTTTTTCTTCGTATACTTTGTAACGCCCTTTGCATTCGTTTTCGAAACCCCGCTGTGTAACTATTTTCGCTCCTATCAGTATACGAGATAGAATCGGTGACAAAAATTCGAAGACCCAAGTGAAGTCGTATACAAATTCAAGTTAATGATATTTCTTAGGTATTCATTTTTATGAAAATAAAAATATTTTTAAGTCAAACTTAAATAAACTATCATCTATCTTTATTTAATTAAACGAAAAATCTATAAACAAAAGATGAATTCGACGTATCTGAAAATCATTAAATTATCAACTCATAACCCAAACACAATCTACGAATACAGATAAATCTTTGTTAATCGAATATACAAGTATGCACACAACTAACTAACATTCAATGTAATCGCAACGCAGCATTTAATCCCTGGACGAAAATGTAAAGTAAACGCAACGACGATCGAGCTGCATGAGCTTAATGTCATTCAAACACGGACATACATCGCGCGCTCGCGTATGAACCTGGCAACTTTTCCCTCATTAACATATTTCTCGCACAGGCGGGAGAAGAGGCCTCATAAATTATACGACATTCACGACGTGTAAGCCAGCACGCGAATCTCGATGTAAGAGGATTATGCCGAAATCGATCGTTTTGCGTTTACATCGCGCTCTCTCTCTCTCTCTCTCTAGCGAACGTTAGAGTAAAAAATACCGTGGGTGTAATTAAGGCTGGCGCGTATACGTGGAAGCTTAATTGCGAGATGCGCGCCGGGTTATTGGTATAATCGGCAAATCGATTTACATCGAGCGAGGTATACACAGGAATAGAGGGGCTCGTTAGTTGAATTCTCAGCGAACAGTTGGATCTCGTGTCTTGTACGATGATTCATCAACGAATAGGAAGGAAAATGCAACATTTAGGATGGTCTTGCGGTTTACGGAATATTATAGTTAAAGCAGAATGTAGGAGTGTCAATTCTTGTTACGAAAGAATTTTATATGTTCGAGTAAAGGCTATCGATATGCATGAACTGTTTTAATTTTAATGATTTTGTGCGGGTATATAGGAATTCCAACTAGTGGAGATTGAAAACTTGATTATGAAAAAACTTTTAGAGAATATATATTTGGTGACAAGTGTATTTACAAATATCAATTTAGATTTGAATACAAAAGAAATTGTTATTTTGTAAAATATAAATATTATTGAATAGGTAAGGTAGGCAGAGGTTTATTTTGTAATTTTAGAAGTACTTTTTATAAAAGATACAAAAAATTCATTAGCGAATTTGGCAAATAAAACATTGCTTTCACACGAAATCTTTTTGGATTTTTTATGAAGTCAAAGTTATATTTTATTATAAAACACACAAGACACTTTATGTTTAATTAATTTTATTTATATCTAGTTGCTTTATTACTCCCACCCCACTGTTATTTAAAATGTATACTTACAGGTCACGTATAAAATAAACTGAAGGGGATGTAAGTATCGGCATAAATTTTAGAACATGAAAATCCCATGAAAGATACTAATAAAATCGCTTGAAAAAATCTAATAATAAGAATTATATAATGTATGAAATATAGGACAAAGTGATTTTTCAAATATAAATTTACCATAATAAAATAATTCAATGAAAATGTATTAAAGAAATTTTCACGAGGATAAAAAATCCAACGATTAATTCGACATACAAAATTTTCTAAAATCACAAACCAATCCAACCCATGTATTATTCATCTTCCATCTCTACTAATATCTCCATAAATATATTGAAAGCTTTCGCACGAGTTCCCGCATCCATTCGTCCCGATAACCACGAGAACAAATGCACCGTACCAAAGTCCTAAACAAACACCTAGCAATATAGATATCTCCCTTCCCTGAGCTTGCTGCACTCGATTCTTTTTTCCGAACGCGCGAAGTAAATATAATTCCAATACGAGAAACAGTATATATCTCGTGCACGCTTTAATTTAAAAGTTAGAAGCGAACGCGTATAAGAAAATCTCACGCAAAATATTCTTATGGCACCTCGCGATAGAGAGAAATGTCCGTTGCTGTTGTTGTTGTAGAATATTGCATCGCGTATTCAGAAAAGGCACTAAACTCAACGCCTCAATCGCGTTTGCGTGTATATAGTATACGTATATATGTATATAGAGTGGAAAACGGCTGGAAAACTTGTGCATCGGATATATACGCGTCAGATTTTATTTTTATGCGCGCCAGCGAGGGAGAGAGAGAGAGTAAAAGAGTAGAGTACGTTTCGAACGAAAGTTATACATAAGTCTATACGTGTATTGTTTAATTAACATGGAAATTCATTTTGTGATATATGTGATGTGCAGTGATATTTTTAGATTCTATATATATACATGGAATATACATACGGGCGATTCGTCTAAAGTGCTTACATACATGTACGCGGAAAAGCGATTTAATTACGCTTTGACAGAGTAAATCGCATTTAGAATAGTTACACGTTACTCTGCGACTCGGAAGTAGGTAAACTGGATTACTAGATTATTGAGTTTCGTCTGTTGAATTGCAACTGAAAGGCAAAAAAAAGCGACAGGCGCAAAAAGATTTAAGATGACGGATTAAATTTGATCTTCAGAGAAAGAAAAACCATTATATTTATTAATAATAACTTTTTTCTTTATTTAAATAACGATCTATTTTTAAAACAAAGTTTTCTCAATATTTCGATTAATTCTATTCCTTATTGAAAATATTTCAAGTTTTTTTTTCGGTCCAGCGACGTATATATTCATTTCATGCTGCAGCTGCAAATAATTTCAATATACTTAATTTAATTGCATTTCCATTTAATGATTATCATTTTAATTTTCCGTCAACAACAATCTGATTAATTGCTTTGCAAATTCTACATCGAAAATATATATTTTTAATACGAATAAAATCACTGGCGTGTATTAAAACAAATACTTAGTGATAAAATGAATAATGAAACTCATCAGTTTAAATATAATAAATTATTTAATTGACAGACTTTGTAATTACCGTTGTTTTCAAGTCCCTCGAATTCATATTTATTGAACCGCAAGCGTACAGGGGGTATAGTCCTCTTAATAATTTCATGTTTATTTATCTGAGCGTATAACATAACGCATAATTGAAATTGAAAAGTGGGTTATGAGCATTTAGTTAGAGTATATTATTTTACAATTTGTTATTGCATTTAAATATATCTAGAAATATGAACTATACTGTACTCGAATTTTAGAAAAAAAACCGTATTTTTTATATTTTTGAAGAAACGGATTCGAGGATGCTGTATGTATTATCGTCCAGCAAAAAATTAAAGAATCTATAATTTTATATATATTAATTATAATTCCACTAATGGGTTTATATGAAATGTGTGAAATTAAATTTATGTATAAGAAATATACGGTCAGAACCGTTTCAAAACTGCTATACCTACATTGGCTTGTTAACGAAGAATACAATTAAGAGGCACCTCCTACATCATTACAGCCTAAGCAATCTTACAGAAAATAGAATTAACATCACTTTACTTTCAAGCGTGACACATGATACCTCCTATATTATTGCGATCTATCTCATATCTCACAACAAA
>JAWWEQ010046369.1:0-16571 GCA_035583055.1 Torymus tubicola | reverse complement strand
TCATTTCGCTATCTATTTTCGTTCGCGAGATATTAGATTTTGACAAAAAAAAAGTGCATATTCCACACTGTGCGCCGGGTTGCTGTGAGTGGAGGCGCGACACGGCAGTTCTTTCACTTTTATTATATCTATATCTCTTACTAAAAACTCTCGCACCTGTTGCCTCGCGCGCGGCTATCTACTTTTTCTGCTACTCACCAAGATGGCGCTCTCTCCCGCGCCGTCCTCGGTCATGCCTTGTTGTTCCGTCACGCGCCGCCCGATGGCTCTTCAAATATCTTTTCTCCGCGGTCGCGCGCGTAATTCGAATCCCCTTATAGTTCCGAGCCAGCATATATACGCGTCCGTTACAATATACTCTCATTTGCTGATAATAATTAATACATAAATTAATAAATGATGAATAAAAAATTAAAAAATTTTAGGTTTTAGTATTAAATAAGCTATTATTAATGGACTTACAATTTTTATTACCATGTTAAACTTACACAAATGTAAAAATTTTACATTAATTATGTTTTGTATTTGGTTTCTTTAATAATTATATTTCTTATCAATATTCAAAACAATAATCCATGTTGTCTTTGACTAAACATACAAGTATAAATATTAATATAAAAATAAAGATATTTTATTATTTCATTGATATAATAATTAAACCAAAGTACCATTTTTGAAATACCATTTTGTCGATAATATTCCGATGGACCTGTTTTTATTCATTAAATAAATTAAATCATCGATATCTAAAAAAATGAATGTATAAAATTAATAAATGTATGTAATAATTAAATTTTGAGAATACAACCTTTAATTAATGTTTTATTTTTATATAACATATGTTTAAAACTACATATATTCTTCGTTGACTTAATCACTTTTCCTCCTTTTACTCCTCGTAACTTATCTACATCTGTTAATATAATAACTGTTAATTAACGTTAATTTAACAAATATTTTTATATTATAAAACTTTATATAATATTTTTACGTTTTCTTATTGTCTGCGTCATCACTTTATTAATATAATTTAAATAAATATTTTTAAATTTTACAGTATCTGCAAACTATAAACTAATAATAATAAATTGAACAATGTATGTGTGTGTGTATGGTTACGTTTTCGTTCTGCACATAGCACTCTCTTACGCGCTGGCTATATAATTCAATTAATTCTGATAAAAAGGATATTTTAAATTAAAAACGACGACAAAAGTATATGTGTCGTGAATTTTCTACAGAAGAAAAGAATATAATGAATCAGAATCGTAGACAAAAATATGCTGAAAAAAAAAGAAATACTAATAATCAAATTAATGCTGAAAACCATACCAACACAGCAACTATTCAAATAAAAAAATACAATGATTTAAAATATAATTTATTAAATGAAAAATTAATAATCGAAAATTATTTGGGTAAATTAGATGTAATCTGTAAATTTTGTAATGTCAAGCATTTCAAATTAGAACTTACCAAAGATAAAAAATTTGCAAATTGTTGTCACAACGAAAAAATTTATTTACCAGAAAATCTAAATTATCCTGACTATTTAAAAAAACTGATTGGTGAGAATAGTGCTGAATCTAAAGAATTAAAAAAAAATATCAGATTATAATAAAGATATAAAAAATACTATATATAAAAACTACTACTATATAAACATATAAAAACTACTACTATATAAACATATAAAAACTACTACTATATAAAAAGTACTGTAAAGAAGATATAAAAAGTACTGAAAGAGAAATACAAACGGGTGTACCACAAGGCACCATACTAGGACCACTGTTATTTATATTATACGTTAACGATCTATTGTTGGATATGCAAAAAAATACAATTCTATCCTACGCTGATGACACTGTCGTCATCTCGGGTGATGATACGTCGGCATCTGCGCAGGAAAAAATGAACAAAATTTTAGACAAAATAGCAAATTGGTTAGCTTTGAATAAACTGTCTTTAAATACAAATAAAACGGTCTGATCATGAGGGTAGGAAATTATTGTGATAGTGTATCAAGAAAACTTCAAATTGAAATACATAAACAAAAAATTAAAAGGGTTACAGAATACAAGTACTTGGGGATAATTTTCGATTATGATATGAAGTGGGATAAACATATACAATACATTATAAATAAAACTAAATACCTAATTTATATCTTTGCAAAAATCAAAAAGTACATGGACGTAAAATCTCTAACAGTAATATATTACGCATTTTTTCACAGCTACATAAACTATGGTATAATTGCATGGGGAGGGGTTTACAAAGATAATATGACTCGTCTGCAAAATATTCAAACAAGAATTTTAAAAATTATACACAAAAACTGTTTCATAGAAAACACGCCGTTAAATGTAAGGCATGTTTTCACTTTGGAGGCCATAATGTATCACTATGAAGATTCGAAAGAAATATAGAAAAAAAGTACTTCTAAAACTAGAAATATGAATATTCAACTTCCAAAAACAAAAAAGGCTGTTAGCAATAAAAATAGTTACATGATAGCACTAAAGACTTTTAATAGTCTACCTAATGAGTTAAAAATTTTATGTGGGAGCGAAAAAAACAGGAAATATAAGATTAAGAATCAATTAAAAAAATATTACAGCCAGCCGGCGCGCACAACGTATTTTTCGTGCAAAACACGCTCTTTTCAACTCGCTCGTAATCGTATTCTGAGCCTCTCAGAAAAAAACGAAAGACATATATCGATAGATTTTTTCCTCCTCTTTCCAGCGGTGCTATTCTTTTTACTCCCAAACACTTCCTTCTATTCGAAAATTCGAGTTGAAGGTTCAGAGCCATTTTTCTCAAAGTATATCATGTTTTTTTTCAAAATACATATCACCATTCAAAAATACAAGTCTTAAGCTACAAAACCCTAAATTTTCAGAATGGAGAAATGAAGGGTTCAAAAGTAACACGATAAAAACGACAGCGGCGAGTGGCCGCGCGAGCTCTTGACGCTGCGCTCGGACGCGCCTCACGCTCAGGCTTGGTATAATGAGCTCGTAATCGTATTTTGAGTCTCGCAGAAGAAAAAAACAAGAAACATATATCGATAGATTTTTTCTTGCTATTTGCAGTGGCGCTATTCTTTTTATTCCCAAACATTTTTTTCTGGTCAGAAATTCGAGTGGAAAGTTCAGAACCATTATTCTTAAAGTATAACATGTTGTTCTTTAAAATACATAACACCATTCGAAAGTATACGTTACAAACTACAAAATCCTAAATTTTCAAATTGGAAAAACGTAGAGCTCAAAAGTAATATAATTAAAAAGTCAACGGCGAGCGGCTGCGCAAGCTTTTTGAGCATGTTCTCACCTTCCCCTTACCTGATGGTAGTTCTCGCCGCTGTGTTGTATCGGTCGTCTGCACCGCACTCCGCAATAATAAACAAAGAGAAAAAAAAGAAAAAAAACAAGAATTTTAATTTGAAAATAAAAAAAAATATAATAAAAGGAGAAAAAAAATATAAAAAGTAATAATGATAATAATAATAATAATAAATAAAATAAATAATTTGTATGAAATAAGGCAGGACAGGGAAAAGTTACGGACCCAGGCGCATAAAAAAATACAACGTGTACATCGCTACTATTAATTTATTAACTAACTAAATTTAATGTTTTTATAATATAAAATTGGTATACAAGAAGTACTCGCTGGCGTTTACACGAATCGCTACCTTATAATCTTTACTCGCTTAAACTACTAGTCGAAAGTATGTATTATAAACTTAATATATAAAATAAAAAAAAACGCTCAAATAAAATACTCGCATGTATAAAAGAAGGATAGCCAGGCATCGCATACTAATAAGAAAAATTCTGGAAATCGTATACACAAAAAAAAATAAGAAGAAAAAAAAACACCCTTCACGTGTAATCACAATGTCAAGGTGTTGATTAATTGGTCGCTCCCAATCACCCCAATGGCGCGAAAATCACTATCACGCGAACCTAATAGCTTCTCCTATTGCGTTACGCTGTCTCCGTCCCTCCTCTGCCCCGGCAACCCTCCGAGTAAGCCTCAGAGGGGAGGGATATGCCCCTGTTTCCCGTCGTGGGCGGTGAGTAGACAGTGAGCAGTGCACTAATAATAATATAAAGCAGTTCGCCGTTGGCCAATGTAGGTTGGCTACGACTTGGCACCCCTGCTGGGTAGTCCTGTGCCTCGTTCCTTACTTTTCTTTTTATTGGAGTGTCCACAATCTGCCATCGCCTTGTTCCCTTCTATCGTGGCCTTGTAGATCGTGCGGTAGCTGTATCGCGTCGAAAGCAAATAGCGAGAGCAAAAAACTAGGAGAACCGCGCGGTTTGCGAGCGCGGGGAAGACTAACCTCCCCTGTGCTATTCATAAGCACATTAACTATCCTCGTTACTTTCCGTAATTACCGAAAACATCCTTCTCGCCTATAAGTCAAATTCTGGTGATTTCGGTAAATACTTTAGCCGTGCGTAATGTACTTGCTTGTCATTGCATGTTTTTTAAGTATGCTATTTTTTGTGTACGAGTGCTAGAGAGATGGCTATAGTATATTTTATCTTAAATGAATACGAATTTTAAGTCCAAAAGTTTTAATATGCTAATTAAATATTAATGCTCTAATTTTTATTAAATATGAGCAACTTCAACTAATTTAAAATAACACAGGAGTCATAAAATAAAACATTATTAATAATGCTAATAGTACAACCTTATTCATCTTGATTTAGCTACTGCAAATAGTTAATAATTGTTGGACGCAAAAATACTATAACTAATTTAATGAAATAGCGATAATATAGAATTTATTTATTTTTGATTTACGTTAGTGTTAAATAAAGTAAGTAATAAAAATAAAAAAAACATAACTGAATTATTTTTTATTTATGTTAGTGTTAGATAAAGTAAGTAGTAAAAAAAATAAAGTAAAAAAAACATAACTGGAGAATTTTATTTAAAAAAAAAATGTGCAGGAATTTCTAGATTCTGCATGTTGTTATTTTCTTCTCTCCTTTTGTCACCTTCTGGTGGTACATTACCTAAAGAAATGTGAATTTCTTTCTTATCGGTAATGGGCATCTCGTTGGAACGTTACAAGGTGTATTTGGGAAAAGTATCGCTTACGCTTATGTAATTGAGTTCCAAAAGAGAGGTTTACCGTACATGCATATGTTATTATTTTTAGACCATGCAAATAAATTTCGTGATACCGATCATGTTGATGGTGTTGTGAGTGCGGAGATACCAGATGAAAAATTAAATCCACGATTATTTGCTATTGTTAAGCAATTTATGATACATGGCCCATGCGGCGACCAAAGTATTAATTCGCCATGCATGGATGCAATAACAAAAAAGTGTACGAAAAGGCTAAGGTAAAATACAAGTGTTAAGAATGTATAATTATTAATCATGCAAAATCTGTATGTGTTTCAACAAGGATGATCCAAGGAGGTGGTTATGACGTGAGTCGCTAAAGAAAACTATGCGATTGACAAATAGACTTTAACATTTATTTAAGAATATGAAAAATAAGTAGAAATATATATGAAATTAATATATGGGACAAAATATGTTGAGCGCCAGCTGGGTCACCCCCAGCAATCAATCTAATTCTAACTACGTCTACAACAACGCGATGTAACACTTGGTCGGGGTAGAGCAGGCTAAAAGGACGCAAGTTCAGTCGCGAGATCGCGAGCGTTTTCAGGACAAACTAGGTTTCGGTAAAGTTTCGAGAGGGGCGCGCGTTTCGGTACAAGCTACAAGTTTCGGCCAATAAAGCGCACGATTCGATAAAACACGTTTCGAAAGAACTCCTAACTCTAGGTGACGACTAGATGACGAGAGAGATTACGGCACGAGTACAAAATCGCCGATTACAATTTCTGCTGGCGAGCGAGTCCTTGGATGTCGACGACTTGCACGGTTGCAGGAGGTGTTCACTTCTCGGTCCGCACCCTCATCACCACAGTCGTTACTAGGAGAAACGACCAATTTCTTTGTTCTATCAACCACTACACTTAGTTTCTACCCTCTCGACGTTGTTTGCACACGATAATTATCGGTTCGCGCTATACTGTGGTCCACGATGGAGTGGGTTGCACAGCCTATTTTGACTTGTCTCGGCTCTGGCCCATCCAGGAGTGCCTGAGCGCGTCGCAACGACCGCTCGCGATCGCCCAGTCGTGGCATTTTCCACATACAACAAATATATTGTCTCTCTCTCTTTCTCTCGCTCTCATCTGCTGCGTAGCTCGGCGGTGCGCACGCTGTTTGTTTACTCGTGTGCCCCTCATGAACAGCTTTAAGCAGCCGATGCCGAGCTTGTCAATAATTATTTACGTATGACTTGTAATGCTCCCTCGTGAGCGTTAGAAATTCCCCCTCCCAAGACCGAAGCGCGCTCCACGATTCGCGACTTTCCTCTTGTCTCGCTACAATTCCCGTATGGGTGGATGGTACAATATTTAACTATAAAATACTATCATGCTTGACGGATACGATCCCTATTCTAACGCCTGAAGCTCTTACAGTCGCAATGTTCGCTCGCATTTGTACTGCATTTAAACGACTGATATGAGTTCTTTCTATTGAACATGGTTCAACTATAGGACCGCAGCGAGCCGCTTTCGTATTACGGTGCCGACTAAGGCGCATCCTTAGCTCTCGCTATTCTCAACAACGACTAGACAGATTTACAATACTACGATTTTATGATTAATAATTATCTTGCAGACATCTGGCAATACGATGTTCTGTAAAGTTCACGCAAGTTTACTACGATCATAAGTGAAAATAATAATAATGATCTTCAGCATCTCACCAAAGCAATTACTCATGATACTCTATTTACTTAAAGTATCTTACAACAAGGGAAAATTTAATTCTTTCACTACTACTAATACTAACCTAATAATTATGATGCCACATACAGCATCTTACAAAAGCAACTACTAATGATACTTCGTTTGCATAAAGCATATTACAAACAAAAAAAAACAAAATAAAAAAGTAAATATAATCCTATGACTACTACTAATGCTAATCTAACGACAATGATGCCACGCACAGCATCTTACAAAAAATATATAGCCCTAAGACTACCACTAATGTTAACTATGAACACTTCGAAAATATTTTGTGCTTTTTTCATCAAAAGATGAATATGTTAAGACTACAGATAAAATAAGACAAAGGCTAGATTCAACAAAAACAGTGCTTGGAACTCAATCGTTTTACTGTGTTAGATTATACAGGCCTACAAGAAAAGTATGGTGCGACGGAGACCAGACTACCTTTACGATATGTTTTTGGGCCCGCTGAATCCGAATCTGATTTCCGTTTAACCTGGTCAGGTCGGGGTCAAAGTCAGGCCAACGTCGAGTCGAAAAAATCCATTGCAAACAAAGTAAAACAGCCTATTTACAAGTTTTGGGTCCGCTGAATCCGAATCTGATTTCCGTTTAACCTGGTCAGGTCGGGGTCAAAGTCAGGCCAACATCGAGTCGAAAAAATCCATTGTAAACAAAGTAGGCTCTGAACGTTCAACTCGAATTTTCGCCCAGAAAAAAATGCTTGGGAATAAAAAGAATAGCACCATTGGGAAGAGCAGGAAAAAAATCTATTGATATATGTCTTTTGTTTTTTTCTGAGAGACTCAGAATACGATTACGAGCGTGTATAAGAGAGCATGCTTTGCACGAAAAATACGTCGTGCGCGCCCGCTGGCTGGTTTCTGGCGGACGCTCCCATATACAAAAAAACTAAATATCTCATCTTCGTCTTCTATAAGCTATCTACGCTCATGACTACTGACACTTTGCGAATGATATATTACGCCCTATTTCACAGCATTATTTCATATGAAATACTAGCGTGAGGTGGAGGAGCGTACTCCAACAGTAAAAATTTGCTCATTAAATTACAGATTAGATTACTTCAAATTATCAATAAAAATAAATTTGTAGTCGATAAAAATCTGATGAGCATAGATCAAATTTTTACTTATGAATCATTATTGTATCATTACGAAGGCATACAAACAGCATATATCAACTCCAACAGGAGCACTACGATAAAAAGTATACAAATTCCAAAAATATACCTGACAGTTAGTTTTAAAAATAGTTATATTAGAGCAATAAAACAATTCAATAATCTACCAAATAAATTAAAAACACTTAGAAATAAAAACAGCATTAAACTGATACTAAAACAATGTGTAAGAGAAAGTACCTGATACAGCAAAAATAAATTATTAAGATAAATTAGAAGGGAAACCATTTTTTATCAGCAAACTAATTAATTATGGATACTAACTTTGATAAAATGGACTGTTATTAAAGTTAGTATACCAAGAACAAGTAACAGCCCTCGAGCACTCTCAACAAAATCGAGTGAACTAAAACCGCACAGAAGTCAGACGAACATCAAGTATGTTTTTCCCGCATTGGAAGTCCGTGGAGAAACAACATCTTTTGACAAAATGTCACTTGATATTTACACTTACATTTGTGCAAATGGCTTGTGCATTTTTCATCATAACCGTTCACATCGACGAATACCTAACTATAATTGGAATAAAATGAAAAAATTACAAAAGAAAATAAACAACAACATCATTAATAAAGCAAATAATATAATTAATATATGGCTACTAAAATCTGCTACTAACAGAAATAATACAGAATCTACTATCATTACTGGTACATCAAGTAACATTGAGGATAAGGTAAATAAAAGAAATCTCTGAGAAAAAATTCGACCAATGTGATTATCCCAGGTCAGCAGGAGCAAAGCATGAACATTTCGTAAAAGGAACTGCAATCATAAAAGATAATAGGACACTCAACAATCGAAAGTATCTACCAATTGAGTCAGCCTTCTCAAGAATTGACAAAATGGAAGAAAATAATAGCAAAACGGCAAAATTAAAAAGAATAGAGAAAGCACCGGACAAATCTATACAAAAATTGAATAGTTATCGCATGACCTATGGTGATCTGAACTACATGGGATCAAACAAGGCTATTTTTTACTTTGACAGAAGAACAAGAGGTAAATAAATATTCAACAACTCCATGTATGCTCTTGAACAACAGCCTAAATACAAGGACATTGTAGTAATTAACGAAATAGTATATACATCTCCGTGTAAATGCGACTCATCCAATCAACACAAGGAGATGTTTTCTCATTTCAGAGTAACTTGCGCGACTGCTCTTACCTGTCCGGCTAGATTGAACAACATTGAGAAAATTTTATATTCTAGGGACAGAAATGCCTCCTCAGAGAAATTCAACAGCAAGATCAATGTTAGTCAGCTATTGGTGAAGTCAGCAGAAATATAGGAAAAATTTTGGAACCTAAATTATTTTATACATAAAAAATTTATAGTTATAAATATTAAAAATTCTAGATATTCTTATTAATTGTTAAATATAGTGTCGCGGGCTCAGCTCGACCGTCATCCGAGCCCTGACGCATTCGCTTTGCGATAAGGATTAGACACTCGCGATGCTCTCGAGCACATTAGCTCAGTGGTAGAGCGCGGACCTACAAACCGAGATCGTGCCTTTGAATCCCTTTCGTCACATATTTTTTACGCGACTTATTCAGTCTGTCCTCTCATGCATAACAATTGTTAAATTATTTACAAATCTCATACACAATACCAAAAAATGGGAGTTTGGCTCTGCTGTATATTCCTAGGAATATGTAAGCTGCAGCAACTCTCATAGCTACTACACAAATTGTAATTTATTGTATTTACTCTGGTAAATAAATAAATAAATAAATAAAGAAATACACGCAGTATACACACAAAATTCACTCATTCACAATAAATTGAGATCACTCAACCATACAAGCAGTCTTTAAATACATTCACACAATTAAACGCATTCATACGACGCAATGATGCTACAGAGCTTTAGTCAAGTTTGAAAAGGAATCTCTTTAGTGCCAGTTTAAATCGACTGAAGAACGGCACACAGTGTACTAATTCGATTTAATCTTTGACAAAATCGTAGAGCTCCGGACATAAATATGATATCAAAACCAATCAAGCCTTTTTTAAAGTAGATGCAATTTCCAATGTAGGAAAAATATGATTTAAGTAAGAAAGTAATAATTTGACCTTGAATGTGAAAGTTAGAGACACGAGTTTTAGAGAAAAATTTCTATTGTTTCCTATAGTGAACCTTAATTTTTATTTTTTTATTTTGGGGGAAAACATATTCTTGTAGATTTTGGAACCAGGAATCCAAATTTCAGGTCAAAAATACGTTTGTGATTATTTAAACCCTAGAAATCTTCAGTCAAATATGCCTGCTCACATTTTATGCGCATTTCACACAACAAACTTTGTTGTTATTATTTGTTATGTTCTGCACGTTTTATTCATGTTATATTGTTATATTTTAACTGATTATCACCAGTTAGAAAACTTAAAGAAGTAGCCGAAGTCCATGTGCCAATGAATCAATGAATATAAATACCAAAAAATGCAGTCAAAATGGTTATGCAACGATGTCTTTCAGTTAATTGCAGTGCGTGCGTGCGTGCATGTGTGTGTGTGTGTGTGTGTGTGTGTGTATGTATCCGTGTGTGTGTGTGCGTGCGTGCGTGTAATAAACTGAAAGACATTGTGCCATAACCATTGTAACTGCATTTTTCCGTGTTTATATTCATTAATTCATTGGCACATCAACTTGGGCTACTTCCTTAAGTTTTCTAGCTGATGATAATCAGTTAACATATAACAATATAACATTAATAAAACGTGCAGAATATAAAAAAATAAAAACAAAGTTTGTTGTCTGTAATTCGCATAAAATGTGATGAGGCATCTTTGACTGAAGATTTCTAGGGTTTAAATAATTACAAATGTATTTTTGAGCTGAGATTTGGATTCCTCGTTCCAAAATCTACAAAAATATGTTTTCCCCGAAATAAAAAAATAAAAATTAATGTTCACCAGAGGAAACAATAGAAATTTTTCTCTAAAACTCGTGTCTTTAACTTTCACGTTCAAGGTCAAATTATTGCTTTCTTACTTAAATCATATTTTTCCTATATTGGAAATTGCATCTACTTTCCAAAAAGTCTTGATTGGTTTTGATATCATATTTATGTTCGGAGCTCTACACTGTTAGAAAACTTCCATCTATATAGATATACTATGTTTACATTTTGAGTTCCCAATTGTACACATTGTATATCTATATATATGGAAGTTTTCTTACAGTGTACGATTTTGTCAAAGATCGAATCGAATTAGTACACTGTGCGGCAAATTACGAATCCCGGAAGGGAGTTCCATCCCCGAACCCCCTGGACCTGGAAGGATTGAAATGTAGACTCCTTGCACATAAGAGGTGGTTCAAGGTCCTTGATTTCCCCTCTCACAACACCTACGTACATATTTAGTGAAGAGACCCAGTAGACATTCAGAAACAGGTATATGTTTACGTAGGCACTGGGGCCCAATTGCTCGGCGCTGCGCTCTGGCCTTGCCCGCAGTCTCACATATTCACGGCAATGTTTAAATATTCGTACCTTTTATTCCGATGGAGTGCACTAAAATATTTTTGCACAGATTATTAATGTAAACTTTACAGAATAAAAACTTTCAAAAATTTTTTTTTAACGCAAAGAGAAATTAGTTAAATTGTCAATTGTTTATTGCAAAATTAATTATTTATTAATAAATTAAATTTTTTCAATACGAATAATATTTTGTTCGATTCTGCTACTATTTCTGAAGCCACCATTAAAATTTTGTTAATTTTGAATAAATATTTACGGAAATATAGTAATTTTGACGAACAGTAGATCAAAAATTCATTTGTTTATAACCTTTTGGAAAATTGAAATTTAAAAAAAAATATTTTAGGACATTCGTTTCCACATATAAACCTTCAAAGATCTACTAAAACATATGTGAAATTCTACTAGTTAATTTTTAGAGTCCCGTTTCAATAAGTTTGACTCCGCTAAGAATTTACATAATTATTTTCAAATGTTCTTAATTTTTTAATTTTATTATTTTATTCATCATTCCTTGTAATTCTAAAACTTAAATTGAAAACTATATTTTGTAGTCCTAAAACTCAAGTAGAAAACCGGGATCGTCCTTTTCCATTATTAGTATGTGCTTACACATTCAGTTTTACCATATTAATTTAAAGAAAATAATATTATATTTTAGGTAACTTATCCTTTGTGTACTATTGCAAATACTCCACGTCTACCAGAACATTGTATCGAGTACGTAAAAGTTATTCAATGGCCGAAAGAGAATCCGTTTGATTGTCCTATTGATGGTGACGATCCTCAACATATTAGTTGGATTTATGAAAAGTCAAATGAACGTGCAATAAATTTTGGTATTCAAGGATTAACGTATAGATTAGTTCAAGGTGTTGTTAAAAATATTATTCCTGCAGTAGCTTCGACAAATGCAATAATTGCTGCAATATGCTGTAATGAAGTATTTAAGTTAGCAACTAGTTGTAGCGCATCTCTAAATAACTACATGGTAAATATTCATTCAATTTATTTTTATTTTTCAAATAAAAAAACTAATATTTTGGTTTAATTCTTTTTATTATTATAATATTTGTCCAAACTACTTTCTTCTAATAAGATGACTAATAACTGGTATTTAGGTTGGGTAGTGAAACCATATCTCGGTAAACACTCAAGTTGACCATTACTAAGGGCTGTTACTATTTGGATAGGCGATCGATGAAGACATATGCAACTTCAGTGTATTAATATTTTCATCTAGTATATGGTATACTACATAAAACTAGAATTTTCATCAATAGAATTTTCTTTTATTTATAATTATTTAAGTTATTGTTAAAAAGTCGTCCAATATATGACCAGGTCTCTGTCAAATCGACAAGTAAAAAAAAAGACTCTTAAAACTCTAAAAAAAGCTTGTGCTACTTATTCGGGCGATCTTCTATCCTTCTCACCCGCACGTCAAGAACGTCACGTTCTTTCAGAGTAAATGAGACAAAGTCGCCACCTGGTCACGTTGGCGCGAGGAGCCGGGTGCGTGGAGTGTTTACGTCCAAACGTATGCATGTCGGGGACCTTCTCGGTAGGAGTAGCGAGCGCCGAGACGGTCGTCGCTGCCGAAATCCGTCAGTATCGCCTGTGTTCTGGCCCTAACAGGAGCTCGCGTGCGCAATCAATTGAAAGCAAGAGAGGTCTTGCCAGTGCGTGTAAGTATGAGTGTGAATTAGAAGTGCCCGGCGCAATACACTAACTCCTGGAAGATGATAGCGGATGTGAGCCAGCGAGTCAGAACGAGTGAGAGAGAGAGGTCTCTCCGACTTGCTCCCACGCCTGCAGCTAGCAGCTAGCGAACCACATCAAGCGCATGGCAAGTCCTGCACGCAAGCAAATCTAGAGCGGATGAGTGAGAGAGTGCGTGTATGTGAATATGTAAGCACCCGCGGATGGTGCTTGTAGGAAGCAAGGCTACGGGAGTCACGCGGCTAGGCGTGTGTGCGTGACACAGTCCTTCCCCGCCGAGCCTCGTCCGATTCCGCGACTCCGGCCGATGGCGCCGTCGGGTATAGCGAGCGAGGGCGCACCCTCTCTCGCTGCACAGAAGTGTCGTTCTGTGCTTCTTTTTCCTCAATAGCATAGCCGACGGAGCGGATACCGCCGCCTTCGTAGGCACGCAGCGCAGGTGTGCGCGTGCATACGAGCGGCCGGGTTGGATAGGCGCGCCCCCATTCAGGAAGCGTAACCAGGAGGTTTCGCGTTGTAGCGGATTTCAACCGAGAGAGAGAGAGAGAGGGAGAAAGAGAGAGAGAATTTTATTTGCCTTCGCGGCAAAACTATTAATACAATATAATATACAATTTGAAAGTATAAAAAAATGTATAATACATAATACGAGAATAAAAGGTAACATTTGATTTTATAAATACAATGTCAAAAGTTTAAAATTAGACGAACCGAGGACCTTAAACTATAAGAATATACAATAAAATAAATATACAACAAGATAAAAGAATAAAATAAAATACCTATACAATGTAACGTCAAATTTTTTATAAATTAATGCGATCACAGCCAGTACTCCAAATTTATTACAATTAATATCACAGTTAAAGCAATATAAAGTCAACAAGTCAAAGAATTAAAAATCTGATGGTACAGTCTTACAGCCTAAGAATTATAGGTATTAAAGTTTAGTCAAGTTAGTCAGTCAAGCGATAAAACAAATAAAACAAAAGGTCCCGGTGTTAACAGATCCTAATACCCATAGAGAGCCTAAGCGTCGAGGTCAAATAGATGTTGGCGCACCGCTCTCCAAAACGAGCAATAAGATGGTAGGTGACGCAGTGAGGGGGGAAGAGAGATCCATAAGTGAGTACCCCGGACCTGAAATGACCCTGCACCCGACTGATGATTTACAAACTTAGGCACAAGTTCCGGTTGTACGCCCCTACTGGTTGGCCTGGGTTTGTGCTCAATAAATAAGGCAGCCAGATAACTTGGCTCTCGCAATCGTAATATTTTGTACAAGAGGAGGGCTGCGAAGTAAAGCCTGCGAGAGTCCGATCTGAGCCAACCCAGGTGTCTCCTGTGGGGGGTAGTATGAGCATCCCTTCTGACTCCCAGGATGTATCGCACACATAAGTTGCTTAGTCGCTCTAGTGATTTCAGGCTTTTGAAGGCCTGAAATTTCTCTCGTGGTAACATTTCGTTAATGAAGATCCTATGATTTTACATGCAGGCGGCCCACGCCTGGCCAAGGAGTTCGGGGTCAATATGATTGGTGGTTAGATAGTTGGTGGCGCTCTTCGCTCGCATGATATCCCTGACTAAGCCAGACTCACTTAACTTAACCGCGCAAGAGGGTAGTGCGCGAGACCGCGACTCCAAGCCTCCCTCTGTCTCACCACCAATCGTCCCAGCCTGGTCCTGCAATCGCAAGACTCGTGTTTCCAGGATACTGTCCCTAGGAATCGAGGGAAGAATGGTCCTAAGCACCGCGAAGGCAACATTACTTGGGTCCACACCCGTTGATTTAAAATCTTTCTTTAATATACCATTTATAGTTACTTCGCAGAGCTCTGAACCATCAGCACCGCCCCCCGAGAAAGCATTACCGGGACCCGACTGGGACGACACGGCTAGCATTGGCACATTGCTGCCGACAGCGGGGGAAGAGCTGCCACACCTACAAGTCGCAGTATTTCCGAGTGCAGAATCGCTAGTCATGCAAGCACGCTGGACGCTTTCATAGCTGCTAATAGCTTTGTCAAGTTTATTTTGTAATATTAAGTTGTCCTCGAGATGTCGCTTACTTGTGGTATTAAATTCTTCAAGAAGAATACTTTGCTTGCCTACTTGGTCCTCGAGAACGGAAATCCGCATTAGCAGCCCCATTTTATCATTATTATCAATATTGTAATTTATATTCTCATCGGTAGGGCTGCATAAAGCAGGATTCCAACTCCCAGGGGCCTTAAGCTGCTCTAGCTGCATCTCGAGTAAATCAAACCTATTTAAAAAGAGCTCCAGCATGCTTACTCTAGGTTTTCATCCCCTAGCGGCGGGGGTTTTGCAAAATTCTTCTCTCTTCCTGGTGATGGTGCAGACAACGCCTGCGTGACATTAACCCGCCTAGCACTGTCACTTGGATTAAATACTGGCGCCTGTAGGACGTTTACACGCCCGACATCAGCCTCTGGTATACCAGGCCCCTGCGCCTCGGCTACCCGTGCAATTATATAATCACGAGAAATATGCCAAAAATATAAGGTTAGAAAACCCAATAACAAAGTGTATAAGAGAGCGCCATCGCCCTGCTCGCTCGACGTCACTTCGTTCCTTATATTCACCGATTTTTATTAATTTATAACTCCGCAGGAAAGCATTTTTCGCGATAGACCCAAGAATAGTTTTTCTTTGTAGAATTATCTCAGCTTTTCAATAAAAATACATTTAACTCTGTACATATATGCTTTTACTTACATATATGCAGATGAAACATAAAAATAAAAAAAAATTAAATATCTGATCTGGACTTTCACTACCGAAAAATTCATGGAGATACCTTTTTATTGTCCAAAAGTGTCCGTATGAATCCTGTAATGATTAGCGATTGTTTTCAGATCTAAAAAAAAATCGTTTTAAAAAATGTCGTGTACAAATCTAAAAAAAGTATCATTAAATTTTACGAAAAATTACAAGATAAAAAGTGTATGTAATATATTTCAAAATTATGCTTCGATTTTGTGCTAAAAAATCCTTTAATATTAATAAAATTTGAGACAAATTTCATCATTAAATTCACAATTTTCATTAATTTTTTAAAGACGAAGCAAAATTTTGAAATATATTAGATACACTTTTTTTCTTGTCATTTTTCGTGATGAAACGAATGATTTTTTTTAGATCTGATAATAATCGCTAATCAATACAGGATTCATACGGACAGTTTTGGACAATTATTTATTTATTTATTTATTTATTTATTTATTTATTTATTTATTTATTTATTTATTTATTTATTTATTTATTTA
>JAWWEQ010046358.1:0-16574 GCA_035583055.1 Torymus tubicola | reverse complement strand
CCTCTGCTGGATTACGTTGTATTATATACTCTGTAATGTAAAGCATTGTATGATGGTTACAAATTGTAATTTATTGTGCTTACTCTGGTGAATAAATAAATAAAAAACAAATACTTCTGCGTAAGTATACCGTTATAACATTTAAACAAGAAAATTGTGCAAACTAGTTTTAAGTTAGTATGTAAGCTATGTCATATTATTATGTACCGGCCAGCGAACAGGTTTACCAATAACTACATTTACTTCTATTATTATTTTTTATTTGATTTTTCGATTCTATATATTATTCTAACCTTTTAAAAAAAGTTTGAGTGACATATTTGAAAAATTAGCAAAGATATAAGCAAAAATGTCAATAAACTTCTATAGGAACAACCAATTAGGTTTTTATCGCAAACGTAAGCCAAATCAAGAACCAAATTCTTACAATCAATTTTACGGGTAAAAGAAAGAAACTTAATATTTTAAAATGTTAATTTAAAAATTATAACATGAACATTAAAGGCTATTTACTCAAAACATCATTTTTTAAACTTTGGCGTAGACTTTCTCAGGCAGAACTGGATGGATTTTCATGGGGTAAAGCTTAAAATACTTGTTTTACATTCAACTCTGCGCCAAAGATCCAGTTTTTGGAAATTTTGTCTCTAAGTATGCAAATGCAAAAAACCATCAAAACTCAAAAAATTAACAAATAAAAGTGGTTTTTTGCATTAAAAAAATAGAGACAAAATTTCCAAAAACTGGAGCTTTGGTGCAGAGTTGAATATAAAACAAGTATTTTAAGCTTCACCCCATCAAAATCCATCAAGTGGTCTGAGAAAGTCTACACCAAACTTTATTTTTTGAAAAAATCATAGCTCTTATTAAAATGGGCTTAGAGATCTCGTTTTCATTTTTTTTAACAATAATTAGTTATATTTATAATATTTATATGTATTTTTTATGCATTAATATTTTAAATTGTTTTCAGGTCATTTATTAAAGAAACTGGGATAGGTGTAAGACCCCCTTAATCAATAAAAAGTCTTAAAGTTTGACTGGTAAATCGGCTATGATTATCATTTAAGACTTAGACGCATTCTAGAGAAAGCGACTCATTTTCATAACAAAAGTGAGGTTTTAATTTCTTTCAAAAAAAGAAAGAAAATTGGGAATTTATAGGGGGATTTAAGTTGGTAATTAAACATCCGTTCGACTCAATTTTCTTAATTAATGATTTTTAAACAAAGTTTTCTTTTTTTAATTAAAAGATTTCCTAATTTACAAAATCAACATGTTTATTTGTATATTCTCGTCGTATTATCAATTACAATTTCGATAAAAATGTGAAAAATTATAAAGTTTGAATTATGGTATAACTAAAACTAGATGCGAAAAAAATTATAAACCATTGAGTGCCGATAATGAAAAACAAAAAAATTTTGTGAAAGTTTAATGGAGATTAATTCTTATATCTCTCACTACGTCAGAGGTGTTAGGCATATGTAATCGGAAATATCAGGACCTACCTTTGTGTAGTTAGAGATGCTATCATCATTAAAATGTATACAAATCCCGATAAGAAATGCAGACATACTATGCATCAATATTTCAGGTAAATCGTCAGTGCTTTCGTGTGATGATAAAAGAGCTATCAAAAATAATATAGAAGATTCGATAGAAAGAAATGTCTTTACAGCAGAAGAACTGAACGATGTCCAAATGCATAGTAGACTTAGAAGACCCAATTTTGATTGTATTTTACTACTTTGTTGTAGAAGTATAATGCTCTGATGCATTAAAGTTACAGGTGGTGTACCAATATTGGTCGCCAATAGCACTCTTAATAGCTGTTCTTTCTGATCAAAATTATCTACTAATGCGTAGGAAAGAGCAATTGCAGAAAACCAATTCGAAAGTGGATCTGATGCAAATAGTCCTCCACAAAGCAGTTGTCCTGTAATAGAAGTATTTTTATGTTAAAAATAATTTTTTCAACAAATACATAATAAAATTAGTATAATATATTAAATAGGGATTGTGGTGCATGTATGAGTATGTTTCCAATTAAACAGTTTAAATTTCTCCTGGGCCAACATTTCATTGACGAAAATTTGACGTCCTTGCATGCAGGCGGCAAACGCCTCGCGGAGAAACTGAGGGTCAATATCATTCGTTGTTAAATAGTTATTAGCGAGCGTGCGCCTAGCTCTCATTATCTGCCTGACGAGGCTCACACTACTGAGAAGGCTACCTTGTCTACTATATCAGTTGATTGCTGAATTTCTTTCTTCAAAACGCCATTTATAATGGCCGAGAGAAAGGCTGTGCATTATTGACCATGGTCTGCATGAAACCACTCATACCATACACATTTTATACCATACAGATCGTATCAAAAAAATTAATGTTACTATGAAATAATTGGCGAAAAATGCGAATAAATGAAAATACTTGATTTCACAAAATCATTTTTTTATTTATTGTTTAAAATTTTTAATTATTCATTAAAATTTATAGTTAAAACTTTGAAAATTGTAAAACTTAAATCTACATTAGTAAATAAAGTAATTGCAAAATTTTGAAATGTGGGGTATTGCGAGAAATATGTAAATATAATTAATTTTCCGAGTATTATACACAGTGTCCCATTTTAAACAAACCAGTTGGATAACTCTGTAGGATGGCCTCCAATTAAAAAACTTCCGAAACAAAAATTCTAGGGTACGGAGGGGACTAACTGATGGTGACCTTGACCATGACCTTGAGAACAAAGATCAAGGTCAGTTGAAAGTCAAATTGGTTTTTCCAAATGGGAACCCCTATTTTTCACTTCATATTCTAAAAGAAAATTTTGTGTTCAGATATGACCTTGGGTCAAGGTCATGATCAAGATCTAAACCAATCAATGCATACGTACATTTCGAAAACTTTGCAAACTAGACAAAAGTATTAAATACAAAATTTGTATTGTTTGGAGAGTGCTAACTGATGGTCACCTTGATCATGACCATGTTGTCAAGGATCAAGGTCATATGAAAGTCAAATCAATTTTTTCAGTTTGGCACTCTCACTTTTAACTTCGCAAATGGAAGAAGCAGAAAATTTTATGGTCAGATATGACCTAGGGTCAAGGTCACATCAGATGGCCTCCTCCGAATCATAGAAATTTTTCAGTTAATGTTTTTTTCTAGTTTGCGAACTTTTCGAAATGTTTGAATGGGTTGATCGATTTAGATATTGACCATGAACTTAATCATGACCTTCAGGTTGATTGTCAAGGTCAAATCGAAGTAAGCGTCAGTTTTTCTTTTAATGGGAACGCACATTTTTATTGTGGATTCGTATTCTTCGTAAAAAAATACATAAGTTTCGTTTATAACATGTTTTTTAAAGTGCCCCTCTCTCTTGATATTATTCATTTGAGCCGACAAATTTTTATATCTGTTTCTGATGTAATTCGGAACAAGTCTAAAAAGTTTTGGCAAAATCCTCGTCCTTGCCCTCTGCGAACAATGCAAGTTTTGTATTTAATGTTTCTTTCTAGTTTGCAAAGTTTTCGAAATTTACGGATGCATTGATTTAAATCTGGACTATGACCTTGACCATGCCCTTGACCCAAGGTCATATCAGAACGTAAAACTTCCCGCTCTTTTAGAATATGAAGTGAAAAATAGGGGTTCCCACTTGGAAAAACCAATTTGACCTTTAACTGACCTTGATCTTTGTTCTCAAGGTCATGGTCAAGGTCACCATCAGTTAGTCTCCTCCGTACCCTAGAACTTTTGTTTCGGAAGTTTTTTAATTGGAGGCCATCCTACAAAGTTATCCAACTGGTTTGTTTAAAATGGGACACTGTCTATATTAGGTTTTAAGTGGTTTCAGAAAAAAATTATTATTGCAATATTTTTTATTATATTTATTAATTATTATTTATTAAATCGCATTATTACATATTTCACATTATATTCAAATTATTTTTTGTCTTTTTGATGGCTGTTTGTCATTATCGGATTCGAAATCTTGGATATCTTCAAAGCCACCGTCGTCTTTAAATTCACTATTTGGTGCAACTTTCACATCAATAATTTCTTCTGAATCACTTTCAACTTTATCGATGACTACTTTTGCAACATTAGAGCAAGTGTACGAACCATCACAATTTGAACATAAATTTTATTTTTGTTATTTTATTTTATAGTACATTTCGGCTCGCTTCGCTCGTGCAAAAAATCACATGAGCTCAATAATCGAAATTAAATAAATCTGAAATTTATTTTTACAAGTCAGGCTCTGGTAATACGAAAGATTTATTTTATAATTCAAATAGTTCTATAATTATACTGTCACGGGATGGATTTTATTTACCAAGTGCTTTCATCTGTACATTTTTGGTGTGTCGAACCCGGGCATTTCTAGTCATTTCTCATTGACCATGGAGCCAGATTAAGTCGCAGCGCCATAACGTCGCTTATCTTCGCTAAAGTCGAGTGCAATACTGCATACGACATGTGAAACAAGGCTCTCAACCGAAAGTGATACATTTAACATGTATTACTCATCACACTTTCACCTATTGGAAATTTTTGGATTTATGCTTCAATAGCTGCACGTTACACATATGTGCAAGACCAAGGAATTTTCATTCAAGATTTATCACTTGGATAAAAAAAGAATATTCAACAATTGGTTTTCGGCGCAATCACCCACACTCAAGGTCAACTCAGATGCAACACTCATTTAGTCAATTTTCATGTATTACAACTCCATTTGCAATAATCCAACACACCGGTGACATCTCAACAAATTGGATTATTCATCTATTCAACATCAGAAGTATGAGTTTTATCTCAGAAAATGCAATTTGAATACTCAACGCTCCATGGCACCGCTCATCAATTAATTATTGGATTTTGATCTTAGGGTCACTACTCATCATTTGCCAAGTTTTATCTACAGTGCCATCAGGACTATTTGAAGAATTTTGGCAGATCCTAGCTGTTGGAAACCTCAACCAGTGAATGTTATTATCGGTACGGATTACTATGGTTAAATCATCAAGCCCAATCTCATAAAAGGAAATGCAACAGTTGCACAATTATCAGTACTTGGATGGCTAATTATCGGAACCTACAATTCAGGTAGTCAATACAAAACGGCACATCATACATCGATTGCACTCATCACAGAAGAATTGCAAAAATTATTCACTCGGTTTTGGGTTTAAGAAGAGCCACCCTCAACAGCGACTGTCAAACTCAGCAAACAAGAGGCATTATGCAAACCACGTGTTGCTCAACCTCATACTAGAGATACTCATGGACGTTACCAAGTAAGGTTGCCTCTCAGCAAATCAGCTGATATTCTGGTAAGCTCATTCAACAAGGCTCAACGTGTCTCAACGGAATCCTTACAAATGCAAGCAAGCCAGCATCTACAAAGGAACAGTCTCATGCAAAAGGCCAAGCAGTTAACCTCGCTGTGTACGGTTGGTGGTTTTCATTAGCTAATGGAACTCCAACTTAGCTGTACCTCTGGATAATTGCGCTACAAACATACTCGGATTATAATGACTCCCACAGTCGGACAAATTCATATCAAAAAAACATTGCCGCTCACTCAAGAAATTATCACAACTGGTTATTTCTCAAACTCACCAATACTCGATCCCGCATGGACAATCTCATCTGTGGTTATTATCTCAAGTCCTCCTACAAGAGCGGTGGCTACTCAAGTACTAATGGGACAAACAAGGTCAACTCAATTGCGAAAAATGGCTGCAAATTCGAGAAGATGTTTCAACTGGGTTCGGTTCTCAAAAGTTTTGGCTTTTCGAATGCTTCGCAACAGGCAACGGCTACAGCACTCACACGGTAAACCACATTTCTCATAGAAGGAGGGCAACCCTCAACCCATACTCCATATCAAGATTGGAGGTCAGAGCGGCAAGGTTACTCACGCGGTATGTTTGGACATTGTTCAGTTGGTAAGCGCTCATGTTCATTTATAGGCAGATTAGACTATGGTATGCACACGCATAATCGAATGTGCCTCATGATGGAAGGAATCTCTTGGAACCAAGGTTACATTTAATCAAAGAGTAATTCTAACAACCAAAGGAAATAATCATCACATTTATCTCCAACATTCTCACAACAAGAAGAACACCTTCCACAAAGAGGCAGAGGTCACACTCACTGCAGCCACATCACATTCGGAAAATTCATGGACCTCGTCAATTATACTCATCACTCAACAGATTACTCAATATTATTGGCTAGTTTATGCTAGCTTGTGATCATTTCAAGGCAAAATTCAACAGAGACGAGATTGACATCTGAATTATCAGCAATTAGGAAATCTTCTGAATCAAGGAAAGTCAGCAAGTTCATCTCCATTCTGAACTCCTCATGCTAAAATATCTCAAGTTCTACTAAATCATCTACTCAATAGCTTGACTGCATGTATAAACTCAGAAGAAATCATCAACGTAGGAGGTCGGTTTTACAACTCAACTGGAATATCACTCAACATCCAGCTACATTACTACAGTGCAGTCAACTCATCACTGATCATTCGGAATTTTCATATATCAATATTCTCGGTGGCACCGAGACTACTCACTTTGCACACATCAGGCAGGAAATTTGGATTATTGGAAGCAGAGATCCAGCCAACTTACTTATTCTAGACTTGTAACTTGTGCTAGGTATCAGACTCATCGGACTCAGCAACTCATGGGAATAACTATCCAGGATATTGGAGCACCCCATCACTATCCTTCACTCACACTGGGATCAATTTAGCAGGAGTACTCATCAACTCATCGAAGAAGCGTGAATCCAAAACATACAAGCGCTGGATTGGTATTTGTGTGCTCTCTCACAGCATTGTCATCAGCTGTTCATCTATATATGGTCAGTGGCTACTCATCTGAATGGTTTCAATACGGCGTACATATAGTTTATTTCAAATGGAGAACTACCTTCGTAACATTCTCAACAACAAACTCAACTTGGTACAACTCTCATCAATGATGAAACTCCATGGATACTCAACCCACCTGCAGCATTTCGTATGATGTACGTGGAAAACAATGGTGAAATCAATAATATATCATCACCATCAGACCATGAACGACATCATTTTCAATGTGAAACATAATCATCCTTGCTGACTCAATTGAAGGTTTGCTCAACTCAAGGCCTTACAACCACTCAAAGAAGATTCGGAAGATATTTAGACACTCACTTTGGCTTTTTTTTTTATTAATAACTTACTAAACTCAATTTCTCACTTGGTTTCTAAACTTCAATGAATTTCAGCTGTCCAGCTGGCACTTTCTCCATGGATAACTCAGTTACTCTGGCAGCAATAGACGGCTCAACAACAGTCTCAATCTACTTCAACAAGGTATCATTCATCCTACGAAATTAATTGAAGTTCATGGTACTCAACACGGATAAACACCAAATAGTATATGGCTACTCTCAGAAAATATTGGACTACATCACCCAGGAACTTACAACCTCACAAGAAGAAATTCAACGCGGTCACCCCCCAACCTACTCAGAATTCAGCCACTCGCAGTCGTGCCAGTACTATCGGAATTAAATCAACCTGGCGGTTGATGGCGGGCGGAATCACGCCACAGACACCCGCAACATTCATCGTTAGAAAAACTCACTGTTGTAGCACACGGCAGCGCACGTGCACAGGTAACCTCAAAATTCACACGGCTACAACTCAGTGCCCGTGCGTTGATGCGGAAAGTGATTAATGCAATATTCAGGCGGTAATTTTCAAGCACGATTAGATCAATCATATCTAATCGTGCACACTCAATAACATCACAATTTAATCAATAATATTAATTGTGAATCTTAACATCAGCAGCATCATTTTACTCATCTGCGTGACTACATACATACACAAACTCAAACTAAACACTCAAATTGTACAACTCATTTACACAAACATAATGTTGTAACACTCACACACTCAATATTTATTGTAATATTTATACGCACTTGAAATCTCAATATTTATAATATTAACAATTTATAGCGACTTTTGTATTTAAACAATTGTAATGAAATTCTGTAATAGTAATTAAGAGTTTATAGACAGTTTAATATATTTTATAATTTAATTTTTCTCAATGTTGTTTACATTTATTTTTACCACCCATAGCATGTTACTCATATATAATTTACGGCATTCTCAAACACATACGAAAAATTGATATTATCAAGGAGTCAAGGAGCGCGGGAGCTCTCCGAAGGAAAGTATCGAATGAGCCTTAGGAACGACCGCGTGATGATATACATTGAAATAGGTGCCCGAGAATTTCAAATACTTACTACAATTTGCAACGCTGTTATATGAATTAAAAAAAAATAATAACATGCTTTATATTGTTATACTATGTTGCACAAAAAGTTTCATGTAAAAAGATGTTCTCATATTAGAGATATTAAATAGTGAAAATTTTTATATTTTGTTTCCGATTCTAAAATTTCTTTATGTTTTTCCATTCGATCCGACTTCCGATTCTACCGACTTCCGGTTTATAACATATGTATATATATATACACACATGCGTGGCGCCCCGCGCCTGGTTTGGTTAGTTTGTGTTTATATATTATTTTCGTATACCTAACCTGAAAAATAATGTATTTGTTTTAAAAACATTGAAAAACAAATTTTGGAAATGATTTTAAAAGCTGGGTTATATTAGACATTAGATAAGTATACTTACTTATTTTAACTTATTTTTAAAAACAATTTAAAAAAAAAATAGATACTTTGTGAATTTTTATATTTTACAGATTATGAAATCAGAAGCCATAATAGCAAGCTTTGATTAAATTTGTTTGTAGAATTTCTGAAGTGGACTATTTTAGAGAATACTGTATTCTCAATCAAAATTTTTTTGTGGAGGTTGTACTGAAAAAGCGAAGAATCAGACACAAATATAACACAAATACAACTTCAACAAGTAAGATTTTTCATATACAAGCAAGATTTCATATACAGCTAATATTTTCAACATTTAATACCACATTCAGATAATACTATTTGGAATAAAGAAAATAATGAAAAAATAGTATCTACTGCTTCTGAAAGTGATTTAGTGATAAATAAAGTAGTGGTGTATAAAGTGATTCAGATAATAATATTTGAAATAAAAAAATAATGAAAACATAGTACTCATTTCTCCTTCTAAAACTGATTTAAATGAACAAAGCAGTGGTAAGTTTAATTTATACGGATACTTTCAGTGACCTTATGATGAACTATCAGAAAAATGACTGCATTTGATAATCACAATGAGATAAATTCAACAAGAATCTTGAAGTTGTAATAATTGTAATCTTGAAATTGTAAGTATATTGGACTAATTGATGTTATGAGACACGAGTGAGTAATCAAAACTGATTTTGAGTGTAGTCAATAAGTGTAGTGAAATATTTATTTAAAAAAGATTCATTAAACAGAAACAGAGTTACAAAAAATCTATAGTTCCAATTGATGTTGTGAGACACGGGTGAATAACCAAAAATGATTTTGAGTGTAGTGATTAAGTGCAGTGAAGTATATATTTATTTCAAAAGAGATATTTTTGACACACAGAACTGAGGACGAGGAGGAGTCAACATAATAGCGGCTGGATATATTAATGCACTCTATGCATCACAGTATGTAATATTAAATAAATATTTCTATTTTTATAATAAAATCTTACTAAAATTTGAACCAGTTATTTCATATCGCCAACAAATAATAAACTAAAACTAAAACTACAATTTTTATTAATAAATTCTTTTATAGTATTTTAAAAACACTAATTAGTTATAGATTCAGACAAGTAAATAAATAATATAATTACTAATAATAAATAATAGTAATTAATGATGTGTGAAAATATCAACAAGATTTTCAGCTGATTTTCATCTGATTATCAGCTGAACTTTTTCAGTAGGGTTGATATATATATATATATATATCTGTACTATTAAACATTTACCATTACCAATAAAGATTTATTTTTACCATTCAAAATTAAATTATATCAGTGAAAATTTATAGTTAATTACTATGGAACAGTTACCACTACTTTAGATTGTTTATTTTTAATTTTAAAAATTGCGTATGGTTTGAGAATGCCGTAAATTATATATAAGTAACATGCTGTGGGTGGTAAAAATAAATGTGAACAACATTTGCATAAATTAACTTATAATATATATTAAAACAGTCTATAAAATATAATCACTATTACATATTTAAATTACAATTGTTGAATTATTTAACGTCGCTATAAGTTGATACAAAGTTGTTGAGTCTATGAGTGTTACAATTATTTTAGAGTGTACGAGTTTTACAATTTGAGTGTTTAGTTTGAGTTTTTCTGTGTGAGTGTGTATGAGTATTGCTGACACACGTTGCCAATCACTGATGAGATTGTTAACCACACAATAAGTAACACAATCAAATATTATTGATTTAATTGTGACTCAGTATTCCCTACTGTATAGCTTGTTTATGCTTTCATGATAGCAGCGCACTTGTGTATAAAATGGTCGCCTAGGTGTGAGTTGTTACTTTCTCTACGCTGATGAGTTGGTCCAGTGATAGTGATTCTGCAACGATGATGAGCAGAAGAGACAAGCGATCAGTTGATTAATGGGTGAAAACCGGGGAGATGAGTGTGTAAGGATGCGAAGCTCCCGATGAGAGAAGCCAGATGAAACCATAGTTGAGAAGGCCGGTTGAGTAAACCCAGTTGAGAACTGCCAGCGATGAAATTCGAACAGTCGAGAAACAATTAGCTCTTGAAGATAGACTCCATAATTTAAAACAAGAAAGAGTTATACGATCAGGAATACGTTATCGAAAAAGTGAGTGTGATGATGAGGAAGGTGAATTCCATCGCCCTAAATTTGACAGAAATGCACAAAATCAAAGTTTACAAAGATTGAATAGGAATAGTAGTATACAAATAAGTAATAATATCAATGCCCAGATAGCACGGAAGCTTTCGACGGAAAATTCCATGACAGCTTCCTGGGAAAGGTTTACGGAAAATTCCAGGAAGCTTATAGTAACTTTCAAAAAGAGTTTATCGTAAGCTTACGGAGTAAGCTTCCAGGTAGATTCCTGGAAGGTTACGGAGAAAGTTTCGAATACTTGACTATGAAATCTTTCATTGAGGCTTTACGGAAGCTCTTAGGAAGCTTCCATGGAAGCTTACAGGAAACAGTTACTAGAAGCTCTCGAAGAAGGTTCCTGAAAACTAACATGAAGCGTCCGGGAAGACTAAAAGTTAACTTCCACAGAAAGTTTCCCAGGAACATTCAGGAAGTATTACATCGAGCTTCCCTAAAAAGTTCCGATGGAAGTTTCAGCGAAGCTACCGTGAAAGAGTCCCTAAAGCATTTTAAAAACTTTCATGAAAGGTCGCTGGAAACTTACAGGAAGCTTCAAGGAAGGCTAAATGAGAACCTGCAGGTGAAGTTTCCCAGAAGCTTTCAGGAAGTATTGCGCAAAGCTTTCCGAAAAAGTTTCAGTAGACGTTTGAGGGAAGCTTTTATGGTAGATTTCGAGAAGTATTACAGAAGCTTTTTTTGAATGTAATAAAAATACTGGTCCAAGTGTAAAACGAAAACTTCCAAAATTGTTTTATCGGTACCTTCCTTGAAAGCTCCCGGACAGTTTTATGGAAGACTAACCGAGAGGGTCCGAATGCCAAATAGTGAAAGTCTACGTGAAACTTTTAAAAACGTTTCAAAATTCTCATATAGAAGATTACAGTAACTACTTACTGCGAGCTTTACTTGACAACTTTCATTTGTTTGATTTGCACTGATCAATTTCAATGTATTAATTATAGCTTATCTACATAGATTATACAGAAAAAACGTCTATACTTGCCTTATTTTATACTTTCATAGAAAGTTTTATATTAAAAATATTATTATTTTTAATACTTTTAAAAAATTTTTTTTAGAGAGATTTCACAACATTTACAACAAATGGTTGTTGTACTCCTGAGTTAAACTTCAATCTTTCAAAAATAATACTATTCTTGGAGCAAAATATGTTGCAAACTTGTCCTTGACCATCTGGAGTGTAGAGTTTGCGTCTACTTGAGGCATTAATTGATTCAAAATTTCTTCTGCCTTCTCTCCCATAACATAGCAGAGCAAATCTATTTTCTCTTTTTCGGATTTTACCATTAGATTTGGTACTGATACATATTGATCAAACCTTTTAAGCCACGTGGGCCATAATAATGGTTTGGTGAAGTCAAATTCACTTGGAGGTTAAACGCTTGAAATAGTCGCCGTAGATGCCTGCGATGAAGCTTACGACGTTTGAGTTTCGTTCGTCATCACTTAGTTTTCTTTTCTTATTTTTTAGCACGCACGTTTTTAACTTGATGCAATTTCTCCGTAAATGTGAATCGCTTTTGAGAACGCACTTCTGACACTATATTGCACTATCGTTATGTAATAATTGCGTAAGGTAGCTTGTGTGTACGCTGCAAACCGTAGCGTGTCTCACGAGGGACTGGCTCTGAAGGCGCGGGGCGCTTGGTATGGCAACGCACGGCCTATAGATGGCGCGTGTACTCGGCGTGCGAGGTTCGGAGGTTGGAAGCGCTCGCACAACATTTTTGTATACACACTGTTCTGAAAATGTATGTCTCGCACACCATACTCTTGTAGAAATCGAAATTCTGAACCAAAAGTTCCTTTACCGTTTTTCGATATGACAAGTAGTTTCTTGAGTATCAATGTCACAAAATTGTTTATTTTCAATAGAAATTGTATATCTATAGATATGAGCTTTGAATACCATTCTCCTGTTCAACGGAAATCCCGACTCGGTAGCATTCTTTTGCCGCATTGTGCGCAATGTGCTTGACGAATTCGGGCCATCGTCAGAGTGCTGTTTAATGAGTGCTCTGGTTTCGAAGTTCCGAGGACAAGCCGCGGAGAGCTATCCGCTGCGATATTCGCATATATATGTCGAATGAATCGGTTTACCACGGTTGAGACAGTCCTTGAAGACATCACGGTGCGGTATACACACGCCGGGGGAGCAGATCAATTATTCGCCGAGCTCAAAGTGGTAAACCAGGCGAACGAAGAGAGCACTGGAAACTACGGACAGCGGGTAAAAATTCTGCTAAATCGGTTATTAAACACTTACGATGCAGACAGCACCTTGCAAGACTTCGAGAAAATTACGTACAAAAAAAGGGACGACTCGGAGGCATTAGATCAGTTTATATACGGATTGTATGGAGACCTGCAGCACCATGTCACTATAGCCGAGGCGGTGCGAGTCGAACAACGAACCGGCGCACGACGCATCGGAGCACAATCGTGGTTCGTTTCCGCCGATAGCATTCTAACGGAACTCATAGAGAAGTATGCGAAGACACGGGAAGGGAAATCCCAAGAAGTCACGGTCAAGAGAGTACTCGTCAAGGAGCACTGCAGCATTTGTGGTGTGAAAGACCATGTAGAGGGTACGTGCCGGTACAAGGACGCCGACTCGAAATTTTGCATTTTTTGCCAGAAGAAAGGGCACCAGTTTAGTAGTTGCTTTATCCTCATGAGAGCCATGACGAATGGCCAACTCACCGCGGAAAGCTTGAGCAAGCCCGAAGGGAGAACGTCGCCGACACTCCAGCCGTAAGTGGTATATACGACCTATCCGGTGGGTGCGGTTTTCCCGTTAAGGTATCCTCCAGGAGCGTATCCAATACAACCTCCAAATGTTAACACCTCAGGTGGCCCACGCAACGGAAATCATTATCACTCTAACCACAATAGGGATAGCAGATACGAGCGAAACATATTATCACTCTAACCACAATAGGGATAGCAGATACGAGCGTGCCCATTCTTATCAGCGCGGTAATTGCCAAGGTCGCGATGAAAATCGGAGATATGATTATGGGGACAACGATCAGCACTACAATAGCGAAAGAAGTAGCAGGTGGGATAACTTTGATGAGCCGAATAAAGAAAACGCGACCAGTCGTTTAAATTCCTAGGATGATCGATGCTAAAATCCGGTAAAATCGAGCAAGTCAGGAGTAAAGCGGCCGGTATATATCTAAATACATTATAGGACTTTCTTAAGTAGAACGCCGGCCTCCCATATTAATTTAAAAAGCGCAAATCTCAGGGAAATAGGAGTGGATTTCATGTTGACACTGGAACATATAAGTTAGTTATTAGAAGCGCCACCACACCAAGAGAATGTAAAATTTTTTATCAAGTAAATACGGAACTAAATAAGTTATCGTGTGAGGTGTACGAGGCTCCAATGGCTGATCTCAATAAGAGTGATTAAAAAGGTTATATATTAGACAAATAGGAAGGACGAACCAATGCTTTCTAAAAATATCTGCAATTCGGTCAATTAATCATTCCCGTTGGGAAAGAAACTACTATTCCTCTACACCTAAAGAAAAAACAGAATAATCAGACGGGTCCCAAAGCCTCTGAGTCGCACCTAAAATGTGAACACGCGCAATGACCTGTGAACTGACGAAAATACTTAAGCTAAAGAAAAGACTACTGTAAAAGAATCGATTGAGGAAGAAATGAGAGGACAGAACGAGAGAAAAAGTCAGACATGCCCCAAAGCCACTGACATCTGATATTCGAACAAGCGCAACGACCTCTGAATTACAATGAGACAAGAAAAAGAAACCGGAACGGGAAATATCGAGATTAATTGCAAAAAAAAGAGGGGGAATAAGACATGAATTGCACACTTTATTTTTTTTTTAAATAAACTACGAGTCACCCAGAAGAGTAGAGAAGCGAGAACTTTCGATGAATAAGTAAATAAAGCCTTGGGGAGGACGGTTGATCGCGGAAATTCATCGCGGCCCCTCAGACAATTAGCAGATAGAAAACTCATATTTCGAAGGAGAAGAAATTATTTTTCCGCGGCCTCTCAGACGGCCAACGCACATAGCGGCTACAGAACAAATAATTTTTTCGCGGCCCCTCAGAAGCCGCACATATAAAGGCCAATATCTCGTATGTTTCTTCTAGAATTGAGATAAATTGAATGCCACATCGCTAGGAGTTCGCACACTTCAGTGGATGTGCAAAGTCATACATAGATCAAATGTAAAATTGTTTATGATCAAGCTTTTAGCACCGGCAATGAACATCGCTAGAATATCAAGTGATAATTGTAATTATCGAAACTAGCTAGAAAAATAAATCATACTGGAGAAGTAAGGATACGAGTTAGCATAACAAATTTATAGTTAGTATCGCCATACAACACACATGAGCAAAGGATTCTAACGAGGGTATAAGTGTAAAGATAAAAAAAATTTGCATTCTAGATCATGGAAATATGATTTCCGAGTTAAAAGTAAAATAAGGAAAAATAAATCAGCGCAACCATACTAAATTTCATCATAGAAAGCGAGAAAAGCAACTTACGCCTCAATTGTAAATATAAACAGACCTATGAGTCATACATTGAAACGAGTAATCAGCCGAGATTTGCTGAATCCCACATGAGAAATATATAACAATGCATGGGCAAACACTCAATGAAGACACCGAGCGATGGCCCAGTCGTCAGGTTTCACACGTACAATCTTCCTGGCCTGCAATAAAAGCCAGCTCCCTTGTACCAGAAACATTAAGTCTGGTACTCGGAAAGGGAGGGAGTACGCTCACGGAGTGGAGGTGCGGTGGTAACGCGACGAAGGGGAGCCGCAGAAAAAACTTAAGCGTCAAGTAGCTCCTAATCGACGGCATATTCGGATCTTAACGACGTAAGTCATATTGCAACAGCTGTAAAGCTTTAAACATTGCGCCTATGCGTTGTAGATGCGTTATTTGGCAGTTAAAGCGCGCATACAGCGAGGGTATGAAGCAAATCATATGTTCACTCATCTATCAAAAAGAATTTGCAATTATGCTAAGAGTGAGTTGCTTTTTTCGATCAGTAATCGTATGAATATTTCTTATATATATATGGGCAGATCTCTGGTGAATCGAGAGGTCAAAAATTTTTTTCTTTTAAAATCACCTAAATCGCTTCGTAACCATCGCATATATTATCCTGAATTTTTTCAAATTTTTTTCACTTCTAGTTTTTTAGTGGCAGAAGGTCAAATTTGGTGATTTTAGCATTTACTGCATTTTTGACCGATTTTGATTTATTTATAACTCCTCAGGGAAGCATTTTTCACGATAAACACAAGAGACCTTTTTTTGTAAAATTTCTTTAGTTTTTCAATAAAAATATTTTCAAAACTGTATGTGTACAGTCATTCACATACCTCCAAAATAAAACATTAAAATTCACACAGAAAAAACCGATCAAAGGTATGGCCACCGAAAAATTCATGGAGATATCTTTTTATTGTACGAAGTATCTGCATAAATCCCAGAATGGGCCGAGATCATTCTATAACCTAAAAAAATTCATTTAGCTTTTGATTTTCAAAAAAAATTCTCGAGAAGCACAAACTTTTTGATAAATATCAGTCTGCCTATAGAAAAAATCATAGTACTCAGACTTCCATTATC
>JAWWEQ010046337.1:0-16583 GCA_035583055.1 Torymus tubicola | reverse complement strand
ACATTGAAAATTTTTTTCTCAATGAAAGAATTTTCTCGGAATTTTTCGGCATCGCTGAACGCATGAAATTTTGATGAGACAAAAAAATAAAAAAACACGTGTAAAATATTTTTTGGAGTAGAACATAAATATTTTTATTTGAACAGGATAGGTGAAATAGGCATACGGGGACTGTCTGATTTGTGATGGATTCGGTCATTAATAGTACGTCCGTCGTAATGACACAAATTTGTTAAAGAGTTGCAGCCATGTGCAGCGAAGCAAGAAAGTTTGTAAAGCCAAAATTCTATGTGCAGTGAAAAGTTGCAAGATGAAATACTGTGCTTGTAAGTAGTGTTCTGCTCGAGAACCTATCATTAAGAGTGTGTACTCGTCGAGTGTGAGTTTGAGAGTGCAACAAGCAGTTCTTCATTAAGATGATGTACCAGTTACCTAAACAAATTTAGCAGTTGAAATTATGTAACTGTAATTGTAAAAGAATTTAACCGTAATTTTGTCAAAAACAGGACTAAACTACATATAAGGAGTTTCATGTCAACTGTGACCATTGACATGGAAAGCTGACGAATAATGAACATTTTTGAAAAATTGTTTAAGATGTTTTCTATGAGGAATTAAAGACGAAAGAGTAGATGTAGCACGATTTTAGCGCGCACCACGGTCGACAAGTAAGGCGCTGAGGCCATCCTAGTGGGCGTGACGGATTACGCGCAGAAATAGAGCTGCGACTTCTCTTTCGCCTCCTAGCAAGATCCTTTTCTAAGTGAAAAATGATTAGCTTTCGATCTAGAGAGCCAAAAAATATTATAAATATATTTTTTGAGTTATAACATCTTCTGTCCTTTTTGTAGGTAAAAATGGAAAATTTCGGGAAAACTGCTTACACCGTTAACAAGATGAGAAAGTAAGACGTAAAAATGAACTATAAACAGTACGATTTAGCGCTCACGCTTCACATTGGGGCAGTTGGCGTGAAATGCCGTACGCTGTTGTAAAACTTCCATGTATATAGGATATACATTGTGTATATTTTGAAACACCATATGTTATAACAATTTACATATTTAAATTTTAAAACATATTTATTTTTAAATCGCACATTCATTTTCTTCATATAAAAAATGTTAAGATACGCTTTACGTCATGCATTTTATATATAGTTTTATACACCGTCATCCATATAAAGTGGTAACAAACATATACCACCAGGTTCATTTCGACTTGGATAATTGCAATCGATTGTTAAAATGGACCAATCAGCGATCACCTTTAACCACCGCTGCGACGCGACGGTGCACAGTGGGACGAAACGGAAAAAAAGTGGTCAAAATTCCGATTACAGTCGAATTTGGAATAAAAATAAATTTTTTTTTCGTAGAAACACACTATTTGGTATCTAGTTTCAGAAAGCAAGTTAATCGCATCAATACCGAACAAGGTTTTCTGGTGAATTAATGTTGAAGTTCATTACCTACCTTGTGTGCCGGTAACAGTCCGATGTTATGTTAAACAAAATTGAAAATAAAATATTTCTGAACTCGGAATTGATTTTTTTTCATTCAACAGGTCCAAGTAAGTAGCTAAATAACTTCTAGTTCCATGGCAACCCCAAAATTACCCAAAATGGGGGTTGAAAATTGTGAAATTCTATATATTGGCTATATAGAAATATTTTCAATGGAGAATTTTGTGAGCTGTTTTTCAACATGATAAGACTACTTATTAAAGATATTTATATTTTGAGGGTTGAAATTTACTACACTTTTCTGTATTACGGAAAGGCATTGAATACGAGACTTAAAAATGCCACGTTGATAATCCTACTGTTATAAAATGTATAAATTATTTTAATATTCAACCCTTATTTAGGGGTGGGTATAAAAATGGGATGGATCTTTAAGTTAAGCAGTCTCATCACGTTGAAAAACAACTCACAAAATTCCCCATTGAAAATATTTCTACATAGCCAATATATAGTATTTCACAATTTTCAACCCAAATTTGGGGTAGTTTTGGGATTGCCATGGAACTAGAAGAACATCTACTTGGACAGAAATATTTTATTTTCAATTTTGTTTAACGGAAAATCGGACTGTTACTGGCACACAAGGTAGGTACTGGACTTCAACATTAATTCACCGAAAAACGTTGTTCGGTATTGGTGCGAGGGACTTGGTTTCTGAAACTAGATACCAAATAGTGTGTTTATACGAAAAAAAAATTTATTTTTATTCCAAATTCGACTGTAGTCGGAATTTTGATCACTTTCTTCCGTTTCGTCCCACTGTGCGGTGGCGCAGAATGTACGTGCAAAGCGGCGGTGCAGTGCGAGGGGCAGCTATTCTTCGGACGGAGAAACTTAAATTTTTCTAATTGAGCATGCAAAATCGAACTCTGGGAAGCTCGTTAGAAAAAATAGTATACGCATTACGAGTGCAATAGGTCATCTGCATGAGTCGAGTTTGTCATCGAAGCGCAGTATATTTTTTATTATTTTGCCCACTAGTTGCGTAATATAATATTTCCATTAGTGCGAAAAGTGATTTTATTATTGGGTGGACCCATAACGATAAAATAATTTTTTCACTCATATATCAAACAGTATTTTTTGACCTGATATGTATAAAGCTTGATTAAGTGCATGGTTTTTTATTCTAGCGTATGAGAAATCGAGCTTTACGTATAGAGTATTCAAAATTCATTTTGAGAAATTATGCATATTTTTTAATCTCGCGCGGTTGTGGGCTTGCGGAGCGGCAGCACCTCGCGGCACCTACAACTGGCGCCCCTAACGTGTGTATTTCACGTGTTTAGGGAAGGTTTCGGGAAATATAATAAAATAATAAATTAATTCCTCTCAAATTTTTTCTCGTAAGTCAAAAATTTGCATTTTCGCCCATGCGATAAATCAAATCAAGTTCATCCCAACTTAATTTAAAATTCGTTGTTGGCCGAGGCTTCGGTTTTGTTTTTTTTTCACTCTTGTCTCACTTGTACCAAACGTGTAAGTGCGTGCAAGGGGTAGACGATTGGTTAATAAATTCAATTTGGGGGTGAAAAGGCGAGAGTGTGCCTTACATAATTAAATATTTCTTTTATTATATTTCTAGCAATTGTGCGATATAGCCCGAATTAGTCTGTGCTTTTTTTTATTTTGTTTTTTTGTAACAGGCCGAACAATTGCGAATAATTGAAACATATATTTTGGGAGCCACAAATAGAGAGCATCCGCATGTAACAGTAATGGTAGGCAAGATGACGAAAAGAAGACTGCAAGAGCTAACTAAAGCGTATATAACCGTTACCGAAGAACAAACCATGCAACCAAACGAGGCAAGCAAAACACCGCCAGCTCAAGATGACTGGACAGATGAAAACGCAGAGAGGCAGAATCAAAATCAGGATGATACTGTCAGACTCCGCACCTTACACATAGGAGGAATGGATTTCACCATTCCTCAGGACCTAGGGACGCTACTGACCGAACTCATAGTAAGAGTTCGAAATTCGGAGCAGTCAGTAGCGCATGTAAATAGGTCGGCCAGGCTCCGAACATCCATTTTGGAGAGACGTTCACGGCGGAGGAGAAAAGATGGTCGAACACCACATTCTCAACGCCGCCAACTCGGAGGACGGAACGGGTCAACCCATTGGGATAGGTCAACCCTGGATGAGGGGTGTTCGTAATCCGCGCAATCCGAGTTGGACAACAGCCGTTCCTCAAGGCACGCTAGACAGCGGATGAACAAATAGGAGCCACAACAGGGACGTAGGTCTAATCGTCCGTAAGTGGCAAGTCCGCTTTCCCGGTCAGAAAGGGGGAAGTATAGACACCTTTCTGGCTCGAGTAGAAGATTGCCATGCCTTAGCCAACCTCACTGAGGAAGTGGTTTTTGCTTCTCTGTCGGAACTGTTCACCCAGAAATCCGCCACGTGGTACAAAAATGAAAAAAATAAATGGCGCACGTGGCCGCAATTTCAGGCCGCCGTGAAGCGTTGTGACAGTGGGATAAATTTAAAAAATGTGCTGACGCCCTCTCGAGGCTATAAGAGGAAGACGATGGCCCTCAAGTCGCCTCAATCCCGTGGTCAACTTTGGTACACAGAGTGGCTGAAGCGGGTGGAAGAAAGGCCGACGGACTATTCGGTGGGAAGATCGTAGATGGAAACTTATATTGATACCAGCTACTCTGAATACCACCAAGAGGTGTTGCGCGAGTGTCATGACGACCCCACTGCGAGCCATTTAGACTGTGAAAAAACGTTTGCCAGAGTAGCTCGTAGCTACCACTGGTCAAGTTTCTATACCGACACTGGGGAATCGTTGAAAAATATTTCTAGAAACAGATTCTTGTAGGTAATTAGATTACTTATCAATACCCGTTTCCCTCAAATGCTCTATATTTCATGAACATTGCATAAACGTTCCCGAAATGGCAGAAATCAAAGATGTTGCCTTGTTGTTTTTTGGAAGTGGGTGCACAAGAGCACGCTTCCAAGACATAGGAAAAATTGAAATGAAAAGTCAAAGATGTGTAAGAGCACCGTCAGAATTACAGGGAGACAACTACGCAATTAATGTAACTGAATTCTATCGGGGCCAATAGCATTCGAGCAAGCAGAACTGACGGCTTCCACAACATCGCTGGCTAACAAGCTGCTCTTAGGGAGCGATTATAACGGATGTCTGAGAAGGTGGGTCTGGGATGGGCGTAGTTGTATTCACAAAATGAACATTAAGTGTTCATGGATTTCGATAAAGAGAAAAAGAAATAAAAATAGTCCTGAGACGAATAACACGTTAAAAAAGCGACAAATACTCATAAAGGATTACTGGTTAGGAACGCCACTAAATAGAAAAAATACTTTTCAAGTACTAGATGAAACTGAGAAGTTTCAACAAAATGCAGAGGAAACAAGTGCTTGGATTAAGACATTAAACTCGCCACCAATCTACATAAATTGTGTAAATAATATACGTCCCCTTCAGGATTTACTTCACGAAATTGCTAAAGACCAATACACGATTAAAGTGTTAACAAACAAAGAGATCAAAATTCAACCATTAACAACAGAAAAGTTTTTACCCATTTGTACGGAGATAAAAAAGAAAAACCCACAGTTTTACACGTTTCAAAAAAAGCAAGATAAGCCATACAAAGTTGTACTGAGAAACATGCATCCTTCAGTCGAAATTACTGATCTCAAGAACGAAATTGAAAAACATGGACACGAGATAATTAGAATTACTAATATTCGCCAAAACTTTACGCAAAAACCGAGAAATAGCACAATGTATGAAACGCCAGGAGTACGGACACACAAACAACTACTGCAACAAAGTTCCAGTTGCCTTAAATGCACGAAAAACCATCTAACCAAACATTGTCTAATTAAATCAAAAACAAGTCAAGTGATATGTGCAAACTGTAATGGCAATCATCCAGTCTGCTATAAAGGGTGCATAATTCGAAAACGGTTACAACAAAAACTTTTTCTAAATTCAAGAGAAAAGAGTATTAAACGAAACATTAATAGAAACGTAAACAAACCAGTTAACGGCAATGCAGTATCAGCCAACGTCTTCTATGCCCAAGCCACATCGGGTAACGTTTTCGAAAGATTCCCTGCAAGCACAAATGTTACGGTGAAAGATAACATCGGACAACTTACGTTCTCTTATGTATACTGCCCACCAAGATTCCCGGTAAAGTAAAAAGACTTAAAAGTTTTTTTAATAGTATAGGTTTTTAATAGCAGTCGTGGTGAGGGTCAAGATCCTTGACTCCAAATTATAAGGGCAGACAATTGTATGAGGCAATGCAAGAACTTAACCTCACACCAATTTCTACAGGGGAACCAACGTACTGGCCAACAGATAGCAATAAAAAGTCAGATTTAATTGACTTCGCCGTAATTAAAGGATTAAAAAACGATAGCATAAAAATAAAATCAGTCTGTGGCTTAACATCTGATCACTCGCCAATAATCATCACTCTGAATGTAGCTGTTGAAGAAAAAAATCGTCAGTGTATTTATAATAAAAGACCTGACTGGGAAAAATACAGGGAGATAGTAAACGACTAATTATATTGTAATATCCCACTCAAATCTGCAACTGACATCGAAAATGCAATAGAGAAATTCAACATTCTCATACATGAAGCCGCTTGTTTAGCTTCCCCAGTAAATAAACGGTCGGAGGAAGTATCACAATTTTCAAGATGTATTGCTAATAAAATAATAGATAAAAGAAGACTACGAAGAATATGGCAAAACACAAGAACAAAAACAGATAAAACTAAAGTACATAAAGCTATTAAAGAACTCAAGATAAGAATAATCGAAGAAAGAAACAACAGTATATAAAAGTATCTTAATAACCTAACAGCTACAGAATAAACCGATTATTCAATATGGAAGGCTATGAAAAAATTTAAACGTCCTCAGATTCACATACCACCAATAAAAAAAATAAATGGCAAGTAGATAAAGCCAATGCATTTGCTGAACATTTAGAAAGTGTATTTAAATCCCCACTAAGGAAAATAACAGAAAAAGAAGAAAAACTACTGTACTCTTAAGCAGTAATACAAGTATCAACGAAAATACTCTAATTAAAGATATCAAAAGCAGAGAAATATTAGAAGTTACTAGGAATCTAAAGAACAAGAAATCAGCAGGATACGACGGCATAAATGGCAAGCTCATAAAAGAACTTCCAATCAAAGCAATAAGATTCTTAACTATCGTAATTAAGTCAGTACTTCGATTGTGTTATTTTCCCATGCAATGGAAGATTGCACAAATAATTCTTATAGCTAAACCTAATAAACCATCAGAGATAGTAACCTCATACCAACCCATAAGTTTGCTTCCATTACTTTCTAAAATCTGCGCAAAAGTAATTAAGAAAAGACTAAACGCCATAATCGCGTCTTAAAACGTAATCCCACTAAATGTCTCTTAAGATAGATTGTAAATTGAATAAAGCATTAAAAAAAAAGTGTTTCGGAGTCGAACGGAATTAATAATAGTGCGTTCACAGTAGCGAGGGCGCTAGCGAAAGACGAGGTCTTCTCCGAAGTCCGTAAATAATGCACTGTTACGCCGATTACGACTTTAGAGTATAAAAGTAACAGATTCTACACTAATAACATCAAGACGAGAAAGCGAATCCGAAATAAATTTCAGATAGACTAGTGACAGCTCCAAACTTGCCAATGCAGTCGACCTCTAAATCTGTAATACTTGTATTAAACTTACACCTGCGTATCAGACTCGCAGAAGCACGTTCGAAGCATCCTGCATACTATGGCGATATATCCCTATTTGTTAATAATCACGTATGAGTAAACCACTTTCAGTCAAGACAAGCCTACATGTATCGCGGATAGAACTACTAGACAGCGGAGCAAAAACACGGGTAATGCTCAGACGCGAGTGGAACTGCTTATGTGCGTAGTCGAACTCACGCGTAACATCAACGTACGAGCAGAATTAGTCAATCGCGACAGCCAAACGGGCCCATAGAACTGCTCAGTAGAACTGCTCCGAAGCAAACTCGCGCGTATCAGTTTCACGCGAGTAGAACAGTTCAATAACGCCCATAAATCACGAGTAGAACAGTTGTAACGCAAGGTCAGCCTGCAGGTAAAATGTGCGTGAAGCTCGCGGGCGATTAAAACTGTTTATAAATTACGCAAAAACGCACGGTGAATTCATACGTAACACCAACGCACGAGTAGAACTAGTCGAAAGCAAGGCAAACCTGCACGCAACGCGAGTAAGTGAATAGAACTGACCTAACTGACCCCGGGGTACACGGGGGTGCACTCATCCGTCAGTTGAACTTGTCGAACGCGAGGCGAATGAGCGCATAGAACTGCTTACACGCATTATCCATCTGTGCATAACATTCACACGCGACTAGAATAGTCTGTTTGCGAAGCCAATCAGCACATCTCTGCCTAATGCACGAGCCCGAATATAGCTGTTCCGATGAGAGGTCAGCCTGCAGGTCACATCTGCTTGATCGTCAGACGCTATTAGGAGTGCTCATACACCAGACGAAGTTATAGATCATGCACTGTTACACCAATGACTACATCAAAGTACAAAAGTTAGGCGGTTTTAGATAAATGGCGCCAATACGAAAAGAACGAGTCCAAGATTCATTCCAAATGTGCAAATGATACCTCCAAACTTGCAAATACGGACTTTAAAGACCTGCAAGCTCTAAAATGAGATCAATACACGTACAGAACTCGCACTAACATCTTAATCACGGGTAAGGCTCGCATTCTAGAAAAGTTAATCGGTGCTGAGACAGCACCACACATAACAATCGCGTATTAAAAAAAGTACCATCTGGAGCTCGAGACACATCCAAATAAAACTTATCTCACGCGAGTTAAAGAAGTTTGCAGAACTGCTTAGTGTCCACGTACGTACGAGTACAACTGTTTGAAGGTGTGACACAAACACACACGCATAATTATCGTGCGCAAACAGAACGGCGTAATACCCATGCGCGAACACAAGGTCAGCTAATGCAATCGCGAGACATACCGCACGTAGCACATCAAATCAGTACGTAACCATGATGTTCAAACTTGAATGCGAGGCGAACGAGCGATAGGTCTGCTAACATCCACGTGGGGGTTAAACTGATCAAACATTAGGCAAGTCCGAGCGCAGCGCTTGCAAATGAAATGTCAGGGTTCCGCGTCTCACTCGATAAATATGTAATTTTTTCCTACAAATGGAACTGCACGAATATACGCTCGCTAGCCACGCCCAGGCGCAAGACGGACTCTTAGACGAAGATGAACCTTAAATTTTGGTTTAGCGTTTGAGGACAACTGCTCGAATACAAAATAGGCTTAGATTCAACATAGCATGATTAAAAACGCTATCACACCTAAAGTCATCCGAGGGCAATATTCGAATGCAAGGTGATTTCACGTAAAACGTCTGTTTGCAAAAAGACGGATGTACACGCGTAACACCAGAGCGCGAATAGACGTGTTGCAATCAACTTGAACCTGTACGTAACACATGTGCTTAAGAATAACTATTGTAACGCAAGGCGGAGCCGCGTAAAGCTTCCATCTTTAAAGGAGCGGTGCCCGTAGTCGAGGTGAACTGAACCGTAAATCTCAAGAACGAGAAAAACTAGCCTGAAGCGGATCTAAGCCCAAAACAGTACGACCGAAAAGGCCGATGATCAAACACAAAGCGGAGTGGAGGTAACGAGACTCGTACGGCAAGTTGATCTGTTGGTACGCAAAGCGAGTGTGCGCATAACATCCCAGCGCGAAAAGATCGACTAGAACGTGTAGCGAACACGGGCATGACGCTCGTCACGTTAGGTCAGTTCTATTCACGTACTAGCTTTGCGTGCGGGTTTGCCTTGCTTTCGACTAGTTCTACTCATGCGTCGGTGTTACGTACGAATTCACCGTGCATGTTTGCCTAGTTTACAAACAGTTTTAATCGCCCGCGAGCTTCGCGCACATTTCACCTGCAGGCTGACCTCGCATTACAACTGTTCTAATCGTTATTTATGGGCGTTATTGAACTGTTCTACTCGCGTGAAACTGTTATGCGCGAGTTTGTTTCGGTGCAGCTCTACTGAGCAGTTCTATGGGTTCGTTTGTCTCTCGCGGTTGACTAATTCTGCTCGTACGTTGATGTTACGCGTGGCTTCGACTAGGCACATAAGCAGTTCCACTCGCATCCGAGCATTACCCGTGTTTTTGCTCCGCGATACATGTGGGCTTCTCTTGACTGAAAGTGGTTTTACTCATACGTGATTATTAACAAATAGGGATATATCGCCATAGTAAGCAGGATTCTTCGAACGTGCTTCTGCGAGTCTTATACGCAGGTGCGAGTTTAATACACGTATTACAGATTTAGAGGTCGACTGCATTGGCAAGTTTGGAGCTGTCACTAGTCTATCTGACATTTATTTCGGATTCGCTTTCTCGCCTTGATGTTATTAGTGTAGAATCTGTTACTTTTATACTCTAAGGTCGTAATCGGCGTAACCGTGCATTATTTACGGACTTGGGAGAAGACCTCGTCTTTCGCTAGCGCCCTCGTTACTGTGAACGCACTATAAATCTTCCGAGCGTTTAGAGAGTCCAATTTCGTTAAACATTTTCCATACATCAGATGAACATTCGAAAGCCTTGATTTAAAAAAGTTATATTTGGCGTTGCGCACATCCGTGTGCAGCCGATTACGTAGCGTGTTAAAACGCGCTCTGGCGTCGATGCTGCTCAGTCTTTTGCAAAGCTTCCAGGTCGCCCATAATGATAGGAAATACATAAATAATTTTGAAACCGTCCACGTGATTATTTGCAAAATTCTACGTGTGCAGGGCTTCTCGTATTTCGGCACTTCTAAGATCGACGGGAACATTGTGAACAATTAAATGCGGGTTGATTTTAGGTTTTTCTTTCACCTCAAGACCTGCAGCTAGTAGAGGGGGCAGAGGAAAAGAGAGAGAGCTTAGATCTTTGGGGTTGGGTTAGACCCCTTCTGACGGTTAACGGTAGAATACATTGAGTAATAACAGTATTATAAAATATGTATTGTAAAATAAACAAAAAAAATATAAATATATACAAAGCGTGGCACAAAATAAAGGAAGTGTGACGGGGAGTATTGTATAATAGCACGAGTGCTGTGCGGTATAAAGCATATAAGCAGTAACAAGTTCAGGATAACAAGAAAATGATGACGTTTGGTGCGGTACAGTGGCGAAGATGAAGGGGCCGGTTTACAATAATTGGCAATTATAGGCGAGGGCGCGGCGTAGCTGCCGGTGGTGGCAGATGGTAGAGCAGTCAAGTCGGGAGGCCATCATTTTGGACGCGCGTGTCCAATCAGCGGCGTCCCAGCTGAAAAGGGCGTCGCGCAACGTACGCTTGAAGAACAGGAAATTAGTGGGGGGAAAGTTTGTAACTGAGTTAAAGAGGTCCATCGCTTCCAGCGCAAATGAGTGTTTGTAGGCCTTTGTTTGTCGCGGAAGAGGTTCAAATGGCCGAGGTCGGCGTCGATCGGATCGGTACAGGTCCAGGTCCACATCCAGCTGGCAGTTGAAGCGCTCAGTGAGGTACGACGGGTGGGCATGGGTCACGACTTTAAAGGCCTGAAGGCCAATAAAGTATTGACGTCTTCGGCGCGCAGACAGCCAGGACTCGCGCGTTTTCAGCGTGAGCAGCAACGATTACGTTGTGTGAGCTTCTAAGATCAGCAAGCGTAGCAGCGTTCGTGTCGTGAGAGCTTTTGGGAAGGTCGTAGAAGAGCCTCATGTACGACGGCGCTTCTTGGAGAGCGGCCTTAGCTGATTCGTCGGCATCCAGCGCGGAATATGGGGCTCCATGGACATAAGTAGGGCCGACGTCGCAGCGGCGCTGGAGCAATAAGTCCGTGACGCCGGCATAATGTAGGGGGAAGGAGTAGAGGCATGCCTTTTCAAGACTGCTGTCCGGTGGTGGGCGTAGCCGACTCAACTGGGTCACTGGAGCACGGCGACGAAGGCTCATTTGCGGAGTCGATAGATAATGAGTGATCACGGAGCACCTGTTGCAGCACTGTAGCTTATCGGTCGCGGAGAGGCACACAGAGTGAAAGTAATGAAGGCAGACGGGACAGGTGGCGAGAGCCGGGTCGTCGCGGACGATGCGGATAGAACAAACAGAACAAAGTCTTGAGGCCATACGAAGCGGCAGCGCGCGAGTTGGAAGTATGAAACGTAGAGCGAATTCCATGCAAAGACGATGCGGACGAGAATAAATGAATAAGTTTAAGCTTAAGATTAAGACTAGAGTTAGAGTTTGAAGTTAAAATATAAAAATATAAAAATATAAAGCATAAATTTACCGCCGTGTACAATGGTAGATGAGCAGGTGGACAGGTGAGTGTGTTGAGAAGGCGACGGCCGGTAACGTAGATCGTAGATAAGGGATTCGTCGCAGGCGCGCTAGCAAGTCGAGGAGCGCCTGATTCGCACTCAAGGTGCTCAAAACGAGTTACGCATGGTAGATGTAAGAGGAAAACGCTAACTCACGCAAAAAATTTCGTTCCTCAAAAACAGGTGGTGAGCGTCACGGCCGTACTAACAGACGACGATACGGTGCTTGACTGGTTCTCACAGCTGACTCAGAGCGGGCGACGGGCCGCACGTACTAACTCGTACTCTGGTACTTCATAGAGCACAAGTGACATAGGCGGTATCAGCCACGATTCGCTGATCGTAAGTACATGCGGATGTTTCTCGAGCAAAATATTAGAGATTTCAGGAAAGTGCTGGTCAATGGATTGGGCATTTAAGTGACATACAGTAAATTGAGAAGTATTTGTCGCTGTCATAATCGATGAGTGATTTTTTCCGATCAATTCTCCAACGTAAGATCGAGCAATTCTCTTTGTCAAGCCGAAGCCTCGCTTAAGTTTTGCTCCGCAATGCAGTTAACAATAGCAACTCGACTGGGATATCATGCACTATCATGCGAGATTTCATTTTAATAGATGGCTTAATTTCAAAACTGGAGTCCAACAGAGTAGCACATGATTTAATACCAGACGAATATGAGCACCAATCAGGGCCTTCAAGAATGACGCTATTTTGAGCACGGTAGCTAGTACGCTTGACATTTCATTTTATATCAACCGCCTTAAGACATCTTTTTATTTATCTTTAATATCGCTAGCAGATATGAATCTCTCTTTAAAGAACAGGGCGAGCAAGACACTGTGTGAGATCACGCGATTTGTGTGTACGAGTGCTATAACCCATGTCATTAATGTTATTGAAATAAATAGATCCAAATCGCCTGTCCTGGATATGAAATGCATTTAATTAAAATCCTTATTAGTGGGTGTGTTTTTTTCTATACAACCCCTTTTTCAAATCAAATAATTACAAAAATATTGTATACAGAAAAATATCGCATAATACTTTTTGGAAATAAATACAGTTATATAAGTATAATTCGATACTAATACAAAAATCTTACCATATGATGTCATTTCCTGATAAATTTTATGTAGAAGACTTCTAAAATAATGTTCGTTTTCTTGTTTACTTTTTACATAATATATTAATTGACTACTTAAATCTTCCTCAGCTAACTCATCTTGAGAAATATTTTGAGTAGAACGAACCCTACAAATATTTATACATAGGCGTTTATTAAACATATATGTAATAGCTCAATATATATATATATATATTTCGTCGAGTGTAATTTTCAATAGCCATTTAAAAGTAGTGCGTTACTTATAAAGAGATAATATAGAACGTATAAAAAGGTGTTAAGGTGCTACCATTATTGGAGTCAATTCGTGCCGATTATATCGAGTGAAAGTGATTGTTCGAAGTCCCTCAGAAATCTCAATTTCTGCCATTAACAACACTTACAAATAATAAAAACCCGAGGAAAGGAAATTTATTCCATTGAATTGAGTCTTGTATTGTCGTGATCTTCACAAAGAGTTAGCGGGGATCGGCTGTTACGGCATCACCACAAAAGGAAAAGAGAATCAGAGGTATAAATTTAACTATATCAATTTTCCCGTATCGATGTTAAAAGTACATAATTGCCCATGTATATAAGTCATAACAAAATATAAATATTATTTTCAATAATTCGTGGGTGAGGGGAGGGTTTGGGTATTTCAAGTTAGAAAGTGTTCATATTAAGCGCGCGCGACCGACGCATAGAAACCAAGCAAAAAATATACCTGCAGCGCACTTTCCCATAGCGCATGCATCCGACGGGTAGACGCGTTGTTAGCGCATCCGACAGGTTGGTCCCACGCGGGGGAATACACGTAGAGAAATTGAAGAGACGATTTCCAGTAGGCGCATAAGGACTAAAACCCAACAATTTCAATAAAATATTTTTTTTTTTAAATTTTCAGTTCCTTTTTCACAAGAAAAAAAGAGATTATTATATTAAACAGGAATTATCTTTATTATAAAACGCTATGTAAATTTTTAAAAGAAGTAAAAATAAATAAGCCGGTAAATAAAACATTTTTTTTATATATACTAGCGAAGTACCTCCCTCGCTAACGTTCGGTTAGTATATACATTGGTTGAATTTAAATTCTGAATATTTTTGAAAAACTATTCAGTTAACAATAGACTTTAACATTTATTCAAATATATGAAAAATAGGAAAATGTATGAAATTAATATTTATAACAAAGAATAAGTTGAGCGCCAGCTGGATCGTTTCCAGTAATTACACTAACAACCTACGGATACGGAATAACACTTGTCGCGGTAGAGCTGGGTACGGAATGTAAGTTCAAGCGCGAGATCGCGAGGCTTTTACTACAAATTAAGTTTCGATACGGGTTGGGTTTCGAGAAGGGAGCGCGTTTTGGTAAGATACAAAGATGTTCCGGAAATATAAGCACACTTTTCGATAAGTATTGTACATTATGATCTTGAAAGTTTTGAAAATGCATACCAAAATCGCGACTTTAGGAGGGATAATACAAAAAATATCAATAAAAAATAACACCGGTTTTTTTATCTCGAGCTCTTAATATACTATAATTAGGTAAAGCGATTTACTAAAGGCATTTTCTATCGTTTAAATAGTTTCATTTATATTTTGAAACATAAATTCTTAATTAATTGCGATATAAAAAAAAAATATAAAAAATAAAGAGGGCAAAAATTTTTATTATTTTATCATCTTATGTTAAAAGCCTGCGGAATTCTCATCCAAAAGTTTAAGACAACATAATAGCTAATAATAATATAATATAAGAAAAAAGAAAATACCAATTCGATTGTTAAAACTTTATAAATTGCTAGTTTAGTACACTACTTTATGAATATAACGTTTTTTGTTTCACCGTTTAAAAAGTGTGTAAAATACAATGTTTCATATTTACGTCACTTTCAGTAGAGATTGCATAGCCAGTACAACCGTAGGCCATTGTAAACCAATCACATAAATAAACAAAAAAAAGGAAAGGCTAGGAAATTTAGATTTTTCTAACGTTCCAGAGATACGTTCTAGGGGTTATATGCGGATAAATACAATTATCATAATTCGTCACAAAATATTGATAATACGGAAGAAACGACGATAATATTGGCATAGTTTATAATTCTTTTTTGTAGTTTATACACGAAGAGACTTTCAGGGAAGGAGACGTCCTAACTAGTCCGTCTGCTGTACGAAACGAGTCGTTTGATTTGAACTACGGGTGTAGGTCCGCAGCGGTCTTAATTTAGAGCGGCTACAACTCTAACATTGTAGAGTATAGGCTACTCTACCACTAGGAAGACTCCTTTCCTGAAATACTCTCTGTGTAATTATATAATAATGTCATAATGTAATAATTTCGTTACCATTAGAATTCAAAAAGAAAATTTAATTTAAAACTTATACCAAATATCTCACCTCCCTTGTCGAAGCAACTATTACCGAGATATTTTTCTTTAGAAAAATAATATTCCTGTTCTAAGCCTTTTCAGTCGTGGGACATCGAGGTCATACTTGACGCCTTTTAAATATGGTAAGACATAAGGACGGATTTCGAGGTAGATCTGTTACCTTGACGATCACAAGAACCCAATTGCGAACCAAAGTTTTATAAGCATACACCCATAGCTGTTGATGTTTAGCGCATTTTTGTAATAACAAGACCTTACCATTAAAACGAATCGTCAAATGTCTTCCTGGCTGTATATTGGGCGTGACGATTAGCCGTAAACGGGTTTCGTTATTCAACTATACATATATATGCGTAATTTCAGGTCAACTGAGCAAGGTGAAAATTGTAAAGAAGCTCAAAATTGGTAGACACTTAGATTTTTATGAAACAAACATGTTCCTAAATTTTTAGAGCAATATTTCAATAATTACAATAGTACATTACACTACAAGGGCGGGAAGGAGAAAAAAGTTATTCCATACCAAAAACGTTATTTTTTGCAATTTTTAGTGAAAACTCAACTTTTGCCATTTTTTTACTCAAAATTCTGAAACTTTTTGCATACGTTAATTGGGAAAAAGTTTGCATTTTACTTCTAGAATGTAGTCATATTTTATTTTGATTTTTTTTGAAAGTCTCGATTAGCTGCTTTTCAGTGTACCTTTATCAAAAAAAAAGAAAGGAGTCCGACAGAATATTTTTTGTTCAACAAATTTTTTTCTGATTCTGTATTGTAAACCCTTTAACATAAGCCCTGTACCAAGATGGGTTACATCTTCAGAAAAGAGCTATGCATTTTTGAAAGATGTAAAAATAGTGAAAAAACCCTCTTTTTGACATAACTAGCGGAGTCAGGTTTACTTATTACCGACTTTCATATGTTAATTCAACAGAATTTTGTTTTTATGCTGCTTCTCCAATAGAGTATGATACATAATTTTATACTTTTTACACGTTTTATTAGTTAAATTGATACTTTAGATAATGTCTAAAAGACAATTATATATTTTTAAGTAGTATACAGAATGAAATTTTAATGTGTCATTAGCCCAAAAAATCATTAAAGTCTCAATTGATTATAAGCCCAACGAATTTATAACAAT
>JAWWEQ010046316.1:0-16593 GCA_035583055.1 Torymus tubicola | reverse complement strand
TACACTCACGTCGGAGTAAGCCGAAAATCGAAGGGACGTCTGCATATTTACGCGACGACAAAGGGAGAAGAGGCTGAGAACGTGGTTACATGTAAATCTGCGAATCTTTCAAATATATGTACACTGCCTGGAGGTGAATCATGGTCGTAAATATTTTATTCATTGGGTTTTATTGTCAAGCAGTCCTTTTGATCCAAACATAACTATGAATACGTTACGTATATATATATATATATAATGTTGTTAGTTCAATATGGCCGCAGGACAAAAAGGCTTAAATTGTTACAGTAGTAAATTGTCGATCTTCATTTATCCTATATACACTTATGGTAGAAAATTCATCTTGACAAAGATCTCGGTAAGACGTATATGTGCAAATCTCACAAACGCTGTGAAAAACTTCGAAAAATGGACCCTAAAATTTTTTTTCGATGACACCTTACAAATTAGGTTTTTCTTATTGGTTAGAGTGTCTAGAAAAGATATCTGTTATTGAACAAAGACCATCGAAGGGTATCATTTTTCTGGGACCAATAATCAATTGTTAAAAAATGATTAAAAATAGCTCGAGTTTAGTTCTAAATTATTCTACTAAAAACAATTTGATATGAAATTTGAAAAAAATAAACTAAAGAGCGAGAGCTTTTCAAATCTTGTTTCAGAATTAGAAAATGTTGAATCCTTCAAAAGTGACGTGAGTTTGAAGTTAAGCCTAAAATACACGTGGTTAAAGGCTGGGATAATTGTTGACCTTTTCACACCGTTTTCGTGAATATTTGTGTATTTTAAGCTCAACTTCAAACTCACGTAACTTTTAAAGGGATCAACATTGTTTAATTCTGAAAAATGATTTGGAAAGTAGTCACTCTTTAGTTTTATTTTTTTTTCTTCCAAATTTCATCTTAAGTTATTTTTGGTGGAGTAATTTAGAACTAAACTAAAGCTATTTTTAATCATTTTTAAACAATTGTTTATTGGTTCCAGAAAAAATGATACCCTTCGATGGACTTTGTTCAACAACGGATATCTTTTCTAGACACCCTAACCAACCAGAAAAACCTAATTTCGAAGGTGTCGTAGAAAAAAAATTTTTGGGTCCATTTTTCGAAGTTTTTCGCAGCGTTTGTGAGATTTGCACACACACACACACAATATATATATATATATTTCAGGTGGCGTCGCCGTTCTGTGCGCGGCTCCGATATTACTCAAGTTTTCTCCGACGATATGTTTTGCGCCCGCGTGAGTTATACTAGAGTTCCAACTTTGCGCCCTTTCGTGTTTAATGAAAAATAGATTAATATTATACGCGTGGGTGCCAAAATTTCTCTATAGTTGTAGTCATTTTTCTCTATATAACGCTTCATCTCGGTGGCATCAAAATTGAAACGGGTATAATGGTTGATAAATTAATAAGTTACGCGTGAACTTAATTACCACAACGTGGTTACGGTAGCATATATATATACATAACAGTTCCTCTCTTAACTTTGAGATGATACGGGAAAAAGGTAAATTGCTAATAATGCATACCGTGGTATACGTACAATAAGATCCAGACTTTAGTATACCGCGTTAATGAAGCTTTTTCTGTGTACTTGCATCACGGCGAGTGAAGAAACATTATTGTCTGCGTGGATTCTACGCAGCATCTTGTCTGTCCCACGATGAATATGCATACAAGATAGAAGAGCGCACGTGACGCTTTCTCGCAGGTTGCGCATTAATCGCCGGTTATTAAAGCCAAACAAATGACGCGCGTCCCTCGAGAACAAAAAAGAAAGAACGGAAACACGGGATAAGTAATGATAGCGCGCGCGCGCGTGCGTGCAAGCGCATATATATAATATAGTTGAGCGATCCTCTTGAGAGGAAGAAGAGGATACGAGAATGTTACGATTTCTGTACGCGAGTGCAGCTGCTGCGTTGTCGTCGTCGTCGTCTTTATCTCGACGCCATCGTTCTTCTAGGCAATCGTGTTGTTATCATATAGTGCGTCATGTGTATAGGTGTGTAGTAGAGTGGTTAGGTATGAGATGCACGTTTTTTTGATAAGAGGAGGGGTTTGGTTGTAAAAGGTGATAGTGTGTTGTTTGTGAGAAAGGAAAGTTTCGTTAACGTTAAAATGGTGGTTTCGTGTGAAGTATTGATTAAGGAGAAGATATTGGATAAAGAGATGTAGAGGTTAGCATGTAGCCTGGAGAAGGTATAATGGCTGACTAGATACGATTTACACTACTGTCACGTTGATTTATCAAATAGAAAGGTACGTGATCGTGAATTTAGAGTGGCAACTTTTCATATCTTATTTTAATAATTTTCTCAGCAGTAATTTGATGGATTTTTCTCAAGGTTTTACATTTTTATACACACAGGAAAATGAATTCCATTTAAAATTTTTTTACGCTATTAATAGGATGAGAAAGACGAACTTGGATTTGCTAGATTTATAGTACGGATAAATTGAACTTTAGTGTAACTGTAATAATTTATTCTATACGTAGTGCAAGTGAGTTACTTCGTTGCTGAAGAAAAATATAATTTAAAATCTGGTCTTCTAACGTTTCTATTTTCGAAATGTTGATACGTAACATATAATGAAAACGAAGTATAAGGTTCTATTTTGAAAGATAGTGTATTTTTATAATAACTTCATTTGATTAAATTCCCCTTTCATTTCTCAAGCTGAAAAACTTACTGAATATAGAAAGATGACAGGAAAAAAACTAATGACGACGTACGCAGCCGAATGAAAGTGAAAGTTAAAAATGTCTTACCCGATAGACAATAAAATTGCGAAGAAAATATGATCGCGAGATGCAATCCATCATGTACCCTTGAATGAACTCCATCTATATTATATTCAGCACGAAGAAATGCATTACTGCACCTGTTAAATTTCACGAAAAATGAGATGAGACATACAAGAGATACTTACAATTTCAAAAATTCGTATTATCAAAAATCTAATTGCCTCTCCAACAATATTAACCATGTCTCGATTCAAAACTAAACCGCGTCGCACAAATCGACCATACACCGCGAGCCATTCAATTCTTTTCATTCCTATATATCCTCATCGCTCGTTTGTCTCACTTACCAAACCGATCCAAAATAATTCATGCCACCTCTCACGTGCGACATCCCCGCACACACATACACACATATACAGCTATATACAAGCCACCGACGTTGATCGAACGATCGCTTCTCTCTCTCTCTCTCTCTCTCACGCTTTGGGGATACGCGCGCTTTAATTCCGCGGATTTATGGGGGGTCTAGATATATAGCAAGATCGGGATTAATCGGGCCGCTAACTACCCGTCGATTGACGCCGCGTCTTTTCGCTAGGAAAAGCGCTACGCTAAGCATGCGCAAGCGCAAGACTCTGAGCCCTCCTAGATTAATCTTGCGAGCAAGAGAGAGAGAGAGAGAGAGGTGTGTGTGTTTATGCGCGTCGAGAAGCGCTCAGTAATTTATGAAATATTTATGGGAGACGGAGGGATTTGGGTGTATGTGGAGTGAGGGACGTGGAAAGACGGGAATTTATAAGGTCAGATGTGTAGGGGTTGGCTGATGGAGGTGTTTTGAGGATTTGGGGTGGTGAAGTTTATGGGGCTGATTGTAATGGTTGGGAGAAATGCTGGATATACTAATTTTAGGGATTTAGAATTACGGTGTAATGAAATCTGGCATAAGGAATTATGTTGTACTCATGTCTTGGGTATAGCGTGCTATTGTTAAAGTTGAGCGTATATACGATCTCTTAAACTCTCTATTGCTACGAATAACAGATTTAAAATAATATATACATATAGTCAGCGTTAACTTTTAATTTTACTGATTAGAATTGACGATTATATTTATGGTTGTTTATTTGGTCGACACTGTGTAGTATGATCTTTACATTTTATATAAAAGTGACGGTTGTTAGGGGAAGAGAGTTAATTCAAATTCAAGCGTATATATACACTATATACAGGGTACATGAAAACTCTTGGAAAATCTTTATGGCCATTTCGTGTTTATTGCTACAGTGGGGTGGAATTGAAAAACAAGGGTATATAGGTGGTGATTACAAGTCTTATTACGCCTATAAACCTGTCGACAGTGGAGAGAACGAGAGAGAGAGAGAGAGAGAGAGAGAGGGACAGAATAGGGAAGGGGAAGTCCGGCAGAGTATAAAGCGTATAGAAAGCCTATACTGACTCACTTAGCGACTACATTAGATCAACAAATAATGTCCTCGTAAAAGCGTATATACCGCGCTCGGATTGATCGTGTTTTTCATTAAAATGGCTCAATTTATAGCCACGCGTGGATGAAACGTTGGATCGGCGAGGCGATAGTAACGCGCTTGTATAAACGCACGCCTGATTCATAAATACAAAATCAGCACGCGGGATAAACCCAGAGCTAATCTCCTAATTGTATTCGTTATCGGTGGGTTCGATTAAATAGTTATTGAAATTGATTTATCGAACGTTGAACGAGTGTGTGTGTGTATATATCGAAAAACTTTATCGAAGAATGTGCGCACGCGCGTGCGGTTTCTTTTTGCTTTCGCGAATGCGCGCCGCGTTAGCTAAAACTCTTAATATCCAGCGATCGATCAAGATTTCCGCATGAGATCCCACGTATAAAGCCGGCGTGAAAACGCGCTTTGATCGGTAAACTTCATCGTGTCTATGAGGCGAACTTTCGATCGTTCACCTTTCTATTCTTGTTTTCGAAAAATTTTCCTAAGTAAGAGGTAGGGGAATCAAAATGCATTGGCAGAATTTTAAGGTTTAGAATTTTTCATATACTTGGGTCCTGTAAAAACGTTAAATTATCTCACGTACATTGAATTAGTTAATTACTGGCTTTTTCATTTGATTTCTCATGATGTAATAAGTTTGTTTCGCAATAAGTATAACTATGGTAACAAGAAAGAAAAGCTATCATCAGCTCCAGCAAATTGGAAAATTGCAATAGAATTCGACCCAATATTAAATAAATAGTAGCTGATGAAGGTGAAGTTTATCCAGACACTGATTTCAAATCGACTTTCATAATAACTTTTACACCCTGAGCACCAAGCAATTTAACTTTCTCTTCTAAAACGTTCCAATTTCCGAAAATTAATTCCCAAAAAGATAAATACAACTTTTCTACGAAAACTTCATTTACCCTTAAAAATAATGCTATTTCTAACTCGTGTTTACGATACTAAAACGTACTTAAAAAAATTTAATGATAAGCCTGTCCAACGTATTTTTTCCTCAGCTTTCCAATGGTATAGGTAGTTTCCGCAAAAATTTTCATTTTCACCTTCAAAAAGTACAAAACTTATATCTCAAATAGTATACTTTTAATATTTTTTTTACCCTATAGAAAGAGTAGGCGCAGCGCTATTTCTGCGCGAAATACGGCGCGCTGTCTCTCTCCGCCTTAGCACCTAACTTGCGTGCCGTCCGGCGCGCTATAATCGTGTTGCGCCTATTCTTTCGCCTTCTATTTCTCGAAGAAAACATCCTGAGCAAATTATGAAAAAAATCATTTGCTATGTAAAAAATGCTCAGCTTTCGAACCAGGGGGTAAAAAAATATTAAAAATATACTCTTTGGGATATAAGACGTTTTGTACTTTTTGAAGGTGAAAATGAAAATTTTTGGGGAAACTGCCTACACTAATGGAAAGCTGAGATTGGAATTTTTTTAGTACGTTTGAGCCTCATATACAAAAAAACATATTAAAAATGTTATTATTCGTTGTGTTACAGCTGGATCGAAAGAAGAAGGAGGAGGCGAACGATGAGGAGGATCAGTACGAGAGGTCCGTCGCCGCGGGTCGCCGCGGGTGCGCAGTAACACCAATCGTGGAGAGGACGCATCATGGAGGCCGTGGGGAACGCGAGCCGGTCGGCGGTGACGGTGGCGGCGAACGGCAGCAGCAGTGCGCTCGCCTACTACACCGAAATACCGGTCATCCTCACGGCCCTGTCGCTTGGTCTCCTCATACTCGCCACTGTCATTGGTGAGTATGTGCATCACTGTACAGTGATAGTCGATTAATGTGTGTATGTGTGTGAGCTTTACAGTAAAGCGGTGTTTAACTTTTTAAAAATTTTTAGTAAGTTGAAAAATATGGTGATGGTTGATGAATGGTTGAACTATTTTTGTAAAGATTGTGGCAAAGTATCAGACAGTTGATAAAGGAATGTGTATAAATGGAGTAAAAATTATGTATAAGGTGAATTACAACGTCTCACCGTTTGTTCTCTGACAGATATAAGAAAAATTGTTCTCATTTAATATACATAAATACCGATTATACGACTAAATTAAATTTCATTCCGTACAATAATACACGGAAAAAAATTTCCTAGACTAACAACTCCAACGCCTCGAGTGACTGCAGGAAATCTTCTACATTTAGTACATATTATTTTAGAGCAGCGACTGCGACCTTTCGGCACAATCAGTCTGCCAGTTTCGCGTAAAAGCTGCGACAGTCGATTGTTTTGTCGATTTTGCGAGCAGCGCTCGTGCAAGATTGGGGCACACTGAGTATACCAAATTGACAGACTTACCATTGAAGAGCTTGGAGGGCGCTGGTATGGGAGCTATAGTGAAGTAACAGTGGGAAATTTTTTTCCGTATACAGTTTTAAAAATTCAAATGATAGAGAAAACAGTGAATAAACTACGAGGATTCTTCAGCGGGAAAAGTATTTTTAAATTTATATCAATTTTTATTAAAGAACAAGTGGAACACCGAGTTAAAAGACAAAAGAATACATCATTCACTACTTTGCGTCAATAAGCGACTTTTCGCTTATAAATAGATATTTGAAGAGTACATTGACCGAATTATTATTTTTAAACGAAAAATTACATACATTCAGTAATAAATAATTTCTCAAGTTATTAAAAGCTATATTACCACAATAACATTGTTATCACGGCATTGTATATCCTTTAAATAAACATAGTTACCAGAGATTTAAAATTCACTGAAACCTCCTTGTTTAAAAATAACACAGTAAAATTAAAGATTTGTTGCCACGGAAACTCCAAGATTATGGCGATATTAAAAGAAAGTACACCTTGGCTACTGCGCAAGCCGCTTTAATTAACCGCCGTTTCGACTTTACCGCTACCTCGTTCACTTGGCGCGCACTTTTCCCAAGATAAAACCAAGCTTAAACTCTGCATAAAACAGTGTAAATTCGCGCGAATCCGTGCCAATCGAAGCACGAAGCTTCCAATAAAAATCGGGAAAAAACTCCAATCTCTTACCTTAACTCCTTCAAACTTCCGACGTAGCAGCAGCACCAGCGTATTACGAATCACAGATGAACTGTCTTATAATTCCATCCTTTATAGTAGTGACAATCAGCTCGTAAATCCAGGCGCGTATCTGATGAAAAAAAAATAAAAAGAAAAAGATTGGATAATCTGAATTTCACAAAATCTCTATTCTCATCCTGTAATCCAACACTGGGTTGTGTAATCAAAGCTATACAGGACATGTTTTTAATATTTCTCCTTTTTTAATCTCCAACCGAGAACGTGAACATAATTCACCCGAAGCAATGTTCAATAACGTTTCCAAGACCCGTGCGGGTATGTATATATACGTCTACACAAACTCGTCGCTATCTCCTTCTGTCTCCCGCAGAATCCACATACACACATTGTACGTGTATAATATATACATGCATACGAGAGTGGTTCTCGTTTATCCTTACCATCTATACAGCGCACACACATACACACCCAAGAAGCCTGCTGATGAATAGCCTGCAGGGTTTAGCTCTCTCCCCGCATAAAATTCTTCTCCGTCTTTCGAGCCTGCTCCTCTCTACAGCCCGCGGGAAAATTTCGGAGAGGGCGAAAAGGGCCTCGACCATGTATATATATATATATATATATATACATATATTCACACGAGCTTTCGCGAACGTATATATACATATATATTTTTCCGACTGAATTGAGCTCACTTGTTGCTTCGTGCCAGCGGCCGTGGCGAGTGCTATATGTATATATATACCTGTACACGCGAGCACGCAAATTCGTTTGTTCTTGGCGCATTCGTTGTAGTATAGAGCACAGCGTTGATTTCATGATGTTCTTTGCTGGCTTTTTTTTCTTACCTCGTGGTTCTGGCTGGACGGCTAAGGGAAATGAAAGCTGAGGTTTCTGTGGGTGAGTCGAAGAGAAAAGATTATGACGGATGGGTAGGTAGAAGAGAGGTGGAGGATTACCCTCGTACTTTTTATTGCACTCGTCGGCGCTCGTTTTTAATGCTTTCGCGTGAGTGTCGGGTGTAGTGTGTCGGCTTTTTTTCTTTCATTTTTAGAAAGGTGCAGTGTCCGACTGCACTAGTGAGGTTTGTTGAATTTCCTGGGTTTGGCAGGGAAGTGGTAAAGTGGTGGATGAAGAGATGGTTTAAGAGACGTTTATTGATGGAGATTTTTTCGGAGATTTATGGATTTATTGGTGTAAGGAATTGTTCTTACTGGTACTGTCTGAAGTTGAATTAGTGAAAATTGCTCCATCATTTCAATTAATGGAAAAAACTACTAATTTATTAGTAAATATTAACTATTTCGTTCAGTAGTTTTTTAAAACTACTAATACTAATTTAATTTGTAATTTCTACTAATTTTATTAGTAGTTTAAAAAAAATACTAATCAAATAGTGAATATTTACTAAGAAACTAGTAATTCTTTCCACTAATTGAAATCATGGAGCAATTTTCACTAATTCAATTTTAGAGAGTAGAAATATAAAAAAAAATAGTAAAGTTAGATATTTTTATTGAATAAATGGGTCGATCGAATAGCTAGCGAAACAGTGAGCGCAGAGAACCGCCCATTGGAAGAAAAAAAGACTTTTCAATCAAGTTAGAGGATAATTGTTTTACTGCAAGAGGATTTTGCGAAAAGAATTTTTCTCTTGACTCTAATAGCTTATGTATCTGCACGTACAAGTAATAGCAGAATTGATTAAATATCAATATTTGCTCTAGTTATAGTATTGACAATACCCGAAATTTGTTTACACGAAAAAAATGTCTTCTATTCGCCTAACCCATTACGACGCTGTGAATTAAACTTTACGTACCGAACTTTTAAATGCTTTTCTAATTCAATCTTCTCTAATTTCAATTTCAAATTCAAATTACTGATGTTCAAGATGAGTATAGACTGAAAAAAATATAGCATCTTATCTATATATATATATATTTCACTTTCACAAATTGAAAACAGTTCAGCGTGAGTACTTAAGTCGTCCTCCTAATATCGACATTAGTCTCTCGTAACAAGTTTCGAATTGGTTAATCAATTTGCTCCGCGCAGGAATTCCAAATACGAAACTTTGACGGAACAACTCATTCAGAAGTAGTTAACAGTTTCAATATTGTATACTAAATGTACCCCCTCGCGTACCAGTGCGCTCTTCTTCTTCTTGTCGAATATATGTATATATATGTACACGTAAAGATATGGTCTCGTAGTTCGGCCGTTTAAATTTACCGATTTAAAGTAAATATAATTATACTCGCGTACTTAACTTTATCCCATCACTTAGTCAACTCAAACATAGCCCAATAGCACCTTAGTAAAAATCTTTACCAAGGTTCCAGTGCTTTCGCATATATAGACAAATCGAGTGCAACGATCAATTCACACGTGCGTGTCTCATCAGTGTTGCTGGTCGCTGCTGCAATCTATCAACGTGCTCGCTCGCTTGATCTATATATACCTGAACAACGCGCATGCGCTGCGCATCCGAATATATGTAGAGATAAACGTGCGCGGTCAACGACGTGATTTTCGAAGGGAGAGGATCGTCGTTGGGATTAGTCTAAAAAGCGCTCTGACACGTCGAGAGACGCAATCGATACGAGAGAGAGAGAGAAGCAAAGCAAAGTTTCGGAGTGGGCCAATCGAGTTAGAAGACGCTTCTCTCCCTATGACTTTTTAACGAGAAGGTATATGAAACACGGACAATTTCGCTGGTATATCGGGAGAGTATGATAAGCACGCGTGTTCTATTTTTTTCAGGAAATGGAAAAATACGGTAGGATATTAATTTAGGGAACGCTTAATCCTCGAGCTCATGACGTGCTGGGAAACAAGCAAAAACAACAATAGTAGTGGTATGAGCGAGGGGAGAAGAAATCGCGTGCATTGCCGCAACTTTCCTCATTCGAAGTGAACTCGAACGTATATATATATATACGGGCTAATAACTTAATCCCGTTGCAAATATTAAACGGGCAATCTGAAATCCCTCAATCTCGAATCTTTACCCTTAAAACACTTTTGCCATCGGCGAATTTCGTTAAAGAAAGTTAGCAGTAGGATAAAGCCAGCAACAGCAGCAGCAGTGGTGGACGAGTTAGAAGAGTAGTTTAGGATTTCAATAAAGCCTTCGGATAACTTTCCTTTGGAAAATTACCTTTCCTCGTTACTTCTCCCTATATACGAATTAACGTGCGCTGAATAGTCATCGTCTATACCCTACAGCTCTCGAATCTCATTACACACGTGAAAGTATCATTTAAAAGAGGAGAGAAAGAGAGACTTTGACGCATTGCCAGCAATAGCGTTAATTGCATTAGAAAATAAAATTTCACCGGTAAAGTGGGTATAGGTATCTCGATTGATATATATATCTGTGGTTCCGAGACATAACGACATAAGTCCATTTTTTTTTAATCGGGAAAACCTTGGATTTTGTATCTTTAAATGGGTCTTTTTCATTTAAAACTGTCAGTAGTAACTAAAATATTGTCCTACAGCTACGACATACGGAAAAAGTAACAACATAAGTCCATTTCTCAAATTTAATGCCAACATAAGTCCAGCACTGATTTATTTTATCCAACCTAATTGCATATAAAAATTATTTCATATAAAATATATACATAACTAGATAAAATTTATAATTTTGCATAAACGTGAGAATTTTGAAAGTTAGTTCATAATACCTGTCGTTTTACGAAATAAAAAAAAATGCCTTTTAATTTATCGCGAATTCAAGTTGTATTCAAGTTGTATTATTTTAAAAATAATTATTCGGTGATTAATTGTTAATTTTGATCCAAATTCATAATTAAATTAATGAAAATGATCGAAAAATAAACGCGAATAGGACTATTAGATAAGTCCAAGTTCCCGGCATAACGACATAACTTCATACTTTTTCGAGTTTTCGCGAAGGAGAAAACGCATAACCTGGTCATCCCGCCGTGTAAATATTTGTTTTAAATGTGTTAATTGATTAGTACAGTATCGCGCTTTATCTCGTTTATTCCGATCTTACGAATAAGTTTGACCATCGAAACCCATTTTTCCCAAAAACTTCAAAAGTGGACTTATGTCGTTATGCCTCGAAGCCACAGATATATATGGGTAAGTATAGAAAAGCGAATCAAATGTCCCAATTAAGCTAAGAGAAAATTTCCCCGATGAAAAGTAATTCGTCGCAACGCGTGCGGCTATGCGCGTTAGGTAGAATGCATAAGAGAAAAAAGAGAGAGGATGAGCTTTCCAGTAATGTATACGACGCCTAGAACCGAGAAGAAAAATCTCTCTTCCAGTCCCCATTACACGGCTTACTCGACTCGTGCGCATTCCTGGATTAGGGATAAAGAGTATATATAGTCGTATGCCTGCGCACGATTCTAGTGTGCATATACGTATATACACATATATATACGATTCTCGTCCTCTTATACGTACTTCCTCCTGCATTGGAACCCCGTCGTTCTTTTATGTGACCTTCTCTCGTCGTCGCCGTCGTCGACATGCGAGGCCGTAAAGTGCGCGCGCGCGAGCGTATCTGTTTCTCTCTTTCTCATAGTATAGAGCTGGCGCGAGAACACGACAGTTTAATCATACGCCCGCGGCACAACTCGAGCCTTCTTCCCCTTCTCCTCTCTTGACAGGCCTTTTTACCATTCCTCTCGCAGGAGCTTTACGACGGATTCACCGCCTTTATCACTGGCAGAGAGAGAACCAGAGGAGAGGGGGAAAGAAGCTTCGCGAGCGAGCATAATAACGGTATTATGATGCTCGTGAAATCATCGCCTCCCCTCGACATTATATACATATATATATTACTACTACTCCTATCCACTTGGAATTTCTCGGAAACGGAGGTCTCTATTCTTTGGGAAGGAAGAGGGACGGAATTTCCGTGGCATTAAAAAATTACGTCGTCGTTGGCGTGCAGCTTTATGTGTGTGTATATATATATATAGACCTTTATCCATTATTTCTGGGACCTCGGAACCTTATGCTCAGAGTTGGACGCTTGACTAAAGAAATAATACCCCTCATGTGGCCGAACTCTCAAAGTCGGAATTCTAGAAAAGTCCCAGAAATAGAAATTATATACCAAAATTTAGTTCTGGGACGTACGTCCCAGAAATAACGTCGGGTCCCAGAAATAACAGCAATATACAGGGTGATGTTCCCAGAAATAAGCGATATAGGTACGTGTGTGTGTGTATATATATATATATATATTTAGAGAGAAGAAGCTTTCGAAAATTTCTTCAAAAGATGCGCTACTGCTGCTGCTACTGTTGCGTCTTGAAAAATTTATCTATCCCATTCCCGTTTGCTCTTTCTTCGGTTCGTTGGTAATAATATTAACATTTTCGCTGCCAAGTGTGTTTATACATATATATAAAGTCAACTGTGCGAGCAACAAGTTAGCTTCTGCGGATTGATATTGTGATTTTGTCATTCATAATTCATAAAGCAGAATTGAATTATTAAATTGATGAATAATAAAAATGGAGCGGCCAACGTATAAGCGCCGAGCAAGTGAACGTTGCGTCATTGCTGCGGGGTATAATATTTGTAATAAGTTTTAATTGCTCGCGGAAATTAATTGAAGGTTTAATTAGTAATATGGGAAATTAATTATCATTCACGAGTCTGATGGTTGCGTTAAAAGATAATAAGTTATTAAGGATTCGTTTTCGACGATCGGTTGGATGAAACTTTTGTTTGGATTCGATAATGATAAATTATTCGTATTTACAGATAATCATTTGAATTTGATGAATAATAGTTGTGATATCTGTTATTAAAAGTTTCTCAAAAGATGATATTTATTAGGTTCAGAAGTATAATCCTGTATACGAATATTGTAAATATAGCCGCAAATTAATTAGACAATTCAATACTTAGCTATCGTATTACAATCGACAGTTAAAATAATTAAAAATTGAAATCATTAATGGCACAGGCTACTCACTCTTGTCCCAATATTTTCTTTCTTTTATTATTAATTAATATCAGATAATCTATTAGAGGATTGGATCAACGAGCATACGTGCATTTATATATGCTCAGGTTACAAATGAGTAATTACGATAAAATTCTCTCAATGTGCATCAAGCTAACGAACCGAATACACAATTCTATCGCCTCGCGCAGAGAAGTACATGAATTATAAATCATGACTCACGAACTTGTTTAAATCTTAATTGCAAAAATTAAAATTATTCATTGAACTATAATCGATATTCGCAAGTCCGATTACTTTACTCAGCTTTAATCTTTTATCCAATTAATGATTTTATGCTGATATAAGCGAAAAAATTAGTATGGATGTAAATATTCGTTTTTAATGGGTACATGAAGTTTTTATCGTCGGAGCGCAATGAATTTTTTATGCAATTTATTTTTATTTCAAGCTTATAATGATTCTTTATACGTATATGAATTTTTTTTTCGTTCATCGTATAAAATAGCATGAATTTTTCATCGACTTTATTTGATTGCCACACCACTCAACGATGTCAGTTCAGAGATATTATTTTGAAATATTTCCATTTTCTTTCTTTATACCCCGGATAAATTCATCGCATCGACATATGATGAGTTCCACAGTTTATCCACACTCAGTTGGTTCGAAAAATTGAAAAAAAAAAAAATTGCCTAGAATGAGCAATTTTATTTGAGAAAAAGTTATTACAGAAAAAGTAATAATTATACCATAACTTCCTTTACAACTGCTATGACTGAACGCAAAAGTATAAATTTGCATCTACCACATGTATAAACATATTTTTCTAACATTCGACAATATACCAATATTCACCTATATTCTCCTTTTTTTTTTGTTTTTATAGAAAAAATAGGATATCTCTTTATAATCGAACTCTTTCATCTCTCTCTTACCAGGAAACGTGTTCGTGATAGCGGCGATCATGATGGAGCGCCACCTAAGGTCGGTGGCAAATTACCTGATAGTGAGTCTGGCGGTGGCGGACCTCATGGTCGCGTGCCTCGTCATGCCCTTGGGTGCCGTTTACGAGGTGCGTATCATCATATACCAACAACCCATATCTATTCCCCTTCTATATAGCACATATAACCATGACACTCACACATATACACACGTACGTTGACGTTACTACTTCGATCTCTCTCTCTCTCTCACCCCCTATACTCGCACATTATTCAACACTAAGAATTAACGAGTATGTCTCGGAAAGCTGGAGATCCGCGTATGGTGTGTATATATAGTGGGCATATCTATATATACGCGATATATACACGCGGAAGCTAATTTCTCAGCCGTGAGCTTCTGTATACCGTTGGCTCGCGTCAATTTGCCAAGCCCCCGGCAATACGCCGTTAACCCAATGAACGCAGGCGCGTTGGTATATACGCGTATATATGTACGGCCATTACCAAATTGATGGAACGCGGGTATACCACGAGTGTATGTACATGTGACTTTTCACAGGATGATTTCTCCGAACGATCGTGTGCTGATAAATACCAACCGCAGAGAGATGTTTGGATGTGATGGTGAAAATTTTCCGTTTGTTTGGTCGACACACAGAATGTATAATATAGGGGAGACTGGGGTAAAACCGCATACTGGGGTAAAACCGGAAATCTCAATTTCTCGCGGTTACTACTAGCGCCATCTACATAAAACACATAGTATCCCGTTAAGAATATTCCTGCAACCATTTTTTATGTGATCGGCATGTTAAGAATAGCCTCATGATGACTTCAGAAGAGATAAATCATTTCTTAGCTTTCAAGATTATGTTCCCCGCAACAATCACCGTGCGCATAATCTTTTTGCAAGCAACATATTCTTTTCGCAAATATATAACCTTATTGTTTACATCGTAACCAAGAGATATACTTGTGATTGTAAAAAATGAGTAATTATTTTTTTGTCAAAATTTGGGGTAAAACCAGAACTGAAGATTGAAATATAATCGGATATGTTATTTTTAATATAACACTAAAATTGAACAGCAATATACATTCAATGTAATGTTTATGCACCATCCATATAAAATTTATTTATTTTTTGTCATAAAAAGGCGTTAATGTATTAAAAAATCTTTTTGCAATGCTGATCAAAAGAAAATTGATTTCTAAAAAGAAGAGTTAAAAAAGATTTGCTACTTCAATACTGACTCGCATATCAATTCTAGTAGATTGGTGGAGTAAAAACGCAAAAAAAATAAATTAATTTTGTAAAGAATAAAGTGTATCCGGTTTTACCCCGATAATTCTTTCATTGGGGTAAAATCGGATACTCTAGTTCTCCCTGCAATAACATTTTCTACAAATATTCTTTTAACTAGCCAAATTGATTTTAAGTTACATAAAAGTAAACTAAACACAATTCTAATATTAAATATTGTTATTATTTTGTTATCTATTTCTTAATAAACAATTTTCAAAAAGTATATGGTTTTACTCCAGTCTCTCCTACGCTCTCGGTGTTTAAAGGGATTAATTCCGAAACGCGATTTAAAAATTGCGATGCGGTGTGGCTGTAGGTTAATGCGTTTTAATCTCGACACTCATTCGCTATTCGTTACAAAGTACGCGATGGATTGTTCGGTATTTGCACTCTACGAGGGAGTTTTTAATCGCGATTGTTTGCCATGCCAGTGGTGGAATTTTACGTATTACGCGCAGTAATGGAGGCTGAATAATCTGCAGTGAAAAATCAGTGGGATAAGTGTGCTTGAATGTGCGATATGTAATTTCGGGAGTATTTTGGAGAATATATCGAGAAGTGAACAAAAATTTATCGTCAACGCGAATATTTCCGCGATATTATAGCAGTTTTAATGCTTATAGGGACCGTAACAGTTGAGAAATGTAAATTTATAGGTTTAGTCTGACCATACCATACATGTTTTCACTTATATGATACTCGATTATAGACAAACAGCATTCACGTGTTCTGAGTATTTTTTATTCCTTCGAATAACAACTATATATATATATACTTACCGCGTAATAACCTTTTCGTCTACCACATTACAACATCTTGCAGCTCTGTCTCTCTCTCTCTGTCTCTCCCTTCAACAATAATAATTCTCCCTCCTTCCCTAAAAAGCCTGAAAAAAAAGATCGGGCAACAATTCACGCCTCTTGCGCACCCCTCTGCAATACATCAAAACCCTCCATCGACTCTCTCTCTCTTTCTCTCTCCCTCCCCTCATCCATTTTTCTCTCAACAAGCTCTGCTCTGCTGTACCTCCCCCTCCTCTGGATTCACGCACAGGGGAATATGACACATATATATA
>JAWWEQ010046305.1:0-16595 GCA_035583055.1 Torymus tubicola | reverse complement strand
AAACTAGAAGTGAAAAAAATCTGAAAAAATTCAGGATAACATATGGGATGGTTACGAAGCGAGTTAGGTGATTTTAATAGAAAAGAAAATTTTGACCTCTCGATTCACTAGGGAACTACCCATACATATATAGGGGAGAGCAAGGCGGTACCGGCACTCTAACTTTATCTGAAAATTGTATCTAAATAAAATAGTTTACAGAATAGCAAAATACAGCAATGATAGATTATTTTTTCAAAAAACTAAACAAATTATTTAAAAATTCATCACATTTTTTAATATATATTTAAAAAATCGAAAAGCAAAACACTCAAAAGTGCCGAACGTGCCTCACTACGGGGCAAGCTTTGTCAAACGGTGGGGTAGCGATGGGCACGATCAATGTGCACTATTGACTGTTTAACATAACCTTATCTACACTGTAAGAAAACTTCCATATATATAAATATATATATATATATACACACACACACTATGTTTACATTTTGCGTTTCAAAATATACACAATGTATATCTATATACATGGAATTTTTCTAACAGTGTACAGAAAAACAACTACCACCGTGACATGATAATCCATAGCTTTTTTTATAAATTTTCTCATTCAATTAGTTATATCTAGTGTTTGAATTTTCACTTTTATTGAAAAAAGGTAATATATACAAGATAACCTTCATTATTCTATATTTACATAAAGTTGTTATAGGTACATTTCAGGTTAAGTTAACAGTTGCCGCTCGAAAATATCGGAGCAGCGTTGATTATTTGGTCGTTGAATGTGACGGTCACTACCCCACCTCACTGTTGGTGCGTGCCCCATTTTGTGATTTTATTTAAATCAATTTTTTATAGTTTTAAAACATTCAATTCCTAAAGAATAAAAATACTTTTTCAAGTTTGTGAGATAAGCTTTCAAACGTGCCATATTTGAACGCGATCCGAGATATTTTCGTGTTTAAACGTTTATGATGAACTATGAAAAAAATCCTTTTTTTATATTCCGAATTTCAACTTTTCGTTGTTTATTTATAAAACCTTTTTTTTACATGAAAACTAAAGAGGAAAAAACCATAACATTTTTTCTCCGGATTTCATCAAAATTAGTTTTATAATAAACATTATTATAATAAACAGACAAAAAGCCCTTTATACAGAAATATAAAATATATATATATAATGATGTACATAGACTGGCATAACAATCAAAGTTTTGCTCAAAACAATTTTAAGTATATATTTGTTTATAAAAAAGTACGTTAATTTACTTTTGAATAAATGTGTTGTTCGAATATTTTTACGTGATAAAACGAGTTTATACCACTTAGTGAAGGATAAATTTTAGAAATATTTACCACAACACATTTTTACGATTGAAATAATCACTTTGTTACATAATTATTTGTTTCCCTTGCCTACTGTTTTTCGTCTACTTTCTGGTTTCTTTAATGTTATATTCTACCGGAAAAAAGAACAACAATTTACGTAAAATAATCGCATTTTCGGTATATACTTAACGATCCGCACATCAAGTTCCGTCCAATTAACACCGTTTTACTCCTCATCGTTCATTCCGTTACGTGAAAGTTCTCAATCTGTTTCTTTGGAAATCATCTCTTCAACGTTTCTCGCCAACGATAAGCTTTAATCTCTCTTTCCTAACCCTCCCCTCTCGAACAAGCTACGTTATACGCATTCATAGCCGCTAGACCTCTTGCAGCCTCTCGATGCTGATTAATGCCTATATTCCTCGATCATCCACATACACCCATATATACTCATACACTTACGCACCCCGAGTAAAAGCGCGTCATCTTTCTCTTCTCCTCTCTTCTTCGGCGGCGGCAACGACTGCGAAAAAGTTCAAGATCAATTTATACGCTGACTCTCGTTCGCTCGCTCGCTCTGCGACCTTGTTCCGAAGTCACGTCTCTCGCGCGGCGACTTTCTTTGTTCGCTACGGCACCCTCACTTACTTGCTCTCTCTCTCTCTCTCTCGTAGACTTGGAGAATGAGTGAGAGAGAGAGCATTAGCCTTATTACTCCCGAGTCGCAACGGGAAAGTGCGAATAAGTATAATCGATATAAGGCGAGAGACGCGAGCGCAATGACGATGCCATGCGCGTGAGCACAGACATCTATGCAAAAGAGGAGAAGGTCAGAAATGGAGAAGAGAGAGAGAGAAAAAAGATAGAGTAAGGGAGTAGGTTGAGTCGGGAATGGTTTGAATGTATAGAAGTATAGTCGAGAAGAGAAGATTTTAAAGAAGGCAGGGTGCTGCAAATACCGGACAGAAGAGAGAATTATAACACGTTTGTTATTAGGAATGTGATTACACGAAGTGTTTGATGTATAATATATTAGTGATCAAAACGTACTTTAAATTTTAAGTTTATCAGAGAAAATATTACGTATAAATTAAATTAAAATTAAATTTTACTTGAACAAAAGTTTAGAAAGTATTCGGCATAATAGATACGTGGCTAGTTGTTTTACAATTTGTTATAGCATATTTATAGGTGGCTAATAAATTAGTCACCGCGCCATAAAGGGTAAATGTCATAATGTTAAAAATTGTTTCTTACAACAGAAACGATAACAAATTTTGTAAAAAAAAAATTAAAGTATTTAGAACCAATAACCACTTTTTAGGGAAGCAAAACTGTGACGAAAATACTGTGGATGCTATGCTGATCAATAGACAAGAGAAACTTGATAAATATCAATTATAATTCTAAAATTACTTTGTGTCTAATTATTTTCGATATTTGTTAAATATAAATTGACAATAACAATATTTGTACGTCCAAGGAAGTATTAAAAGAAAACACAGCTTTATCTTGCAAAATACTTCTTTGATTTTGATATCGACGCTTCGAATAAAGGCGAACTGTGTTATTATGCTTTAAAAACGGTAACTTGATTAATAATATGCGATAATGTGACAAATATAAAATAATAAGAATCGCCGGGTACACGTATCGACTTTGACCTCAAAATTTTTTCGCGATAAAAAGTATTATTGTTATTGCAACGATTTATATGCATGCATTAATCAAACAATACTAATATAATATTAAATTCGAGAAATACTGAGATATAACCATAAAATGAGAATCGTAGGAGACCTATGCTAGGACTTCGAAGAATTCTAAATATGTCTATTTTGAAAAACATGTCACTTCTAAAGTCGTGTGAAGTAGAATACACCGTATACGAAACAAAAACAAAAAAGTTAGTTCTCATGTGTCGGCTACACAAACACGCGGTAAACGCGGGGGGATCTTCCAAAACTGTCACCACCCTACTTAAGAAATTCTACTACCTATAACATCACGCCTAATTCACTCGTATTTTCACTAATTTATCCTCTTGAAAAGTTTTAAAACACCGTGGCACTGCCAAATTCAAAGTGTCAGTATAAAAATTCTTCCAGAAAAAGAAAGCACTTCTCCTTGCCATTCTTTCCTGCCCAGTGCAGCACACGCAGTCCCGAAAAAAAGCCGACGAACTTTAGGACGACGACGATGATGACAGGTACCTGAACTCTCTCTCTCTCTCCTTCTCTTTCACATATACATATATATATATACACATACGCTCTTTAAAGGGGGGAGAGAGAGAGAGAGAGAGAGAGAGAGACGGGAATAACTTTTTAGGACGAGCGCGTGCGCTTACGAGTTCAAGGTTAGCGGGCGATGCACCGTGCGGAGAGAAGCGCATGCATGCATGCACACACGCGCGTAGGATAGTGTATACCAAAAATATACACGAGTGCGCGAATGAGCAGCGATGGGTGTGTGTATATAAGGAGTGAGTGAGGGATGCTGATGATGTCGGTTTATGTGTAGGGTATGGAACGATGGTAAAAATTAGAAGTGTTCTCAGAAAAAGTGAAGCCAGTGAAAGGGAGATGTAGAAAACAGAGGACGAGCGGGTGTGAACTATTTGGATAGAGTTTTTGGGGGAAAAAGGGTTGGAGAAGTTTTCACAGAGAGAACGAAGGATTTGAGTATAAGAGATGTTTTATTTTTATTCAATTTTGGTATATCTTATTTTTTGTAAGTCTATTGTAGATAATATCAATGGTAAAAATGATTTTCATGAAAATGTATTATTATATATGCCACGTTATACGATAGTAAGAGAACTGGATATGAAATAAGATTGATGTTTTATGAATTGGACAAAAATGATGATTGTTGATGGCCGTCAGTTTGTTTTAAAATAACATGTTCCATTGAACAGACGCATATCGGGACGCAGAGATAACTTTATATAATGTAATAAAGATTATTCATATAAGTTTAATTATTTTTTAACAGATTGCACTTTATCGACCTGAGGAAAAAGAACGCGAAGGAATAAGGAAAGTGGAGAAATGCATTTATACCTCATCAGTTATAATTGTAGTATATATATAAAAGATTAACCTTGTACATTCAATCGACGAGTTTTTTTATAATTTATTGACTGTACGAGTAACGGGTGAGGCATAATTTTTTGTTACATTCGTAGATTTCGTAATTTAATTGCTCGGTATTTTATAATATTTTACTGTCACTACTAATTGTAGAACAAACATTTATGCAAACGTATTGAACGAACATTTTCAGCAAATCATTTTAACTCATCATCTGCTTATACAATTTCTCTAAAATGTTTCTTCATAAAATAACCCAGCAGTGAAATAATATTAAATTCACAACAAAAATAGATCTGTCAATATTATGATGTTCCCGCGACTTAAATTATGAACAAAGAAAATTAATAATGCTACCTTATCTACGACATAAACTGACATACGTATGTACCACCCAACATGCAGAAAAAAAATCAGAGTTATCTCTCTCCCGCCTTCCCCAAGACAGAGAGAGAGACAGAGAGACATTCGATACGTACACTCCAGTAACCTTGCTCCACACAACTACAGATACATACGTTAAAGCATAAAAATATATCTAGTGGTACTGACTCGATCTCTCGTTCTCTCTCTCTCTCTCTCTCTCTCTCTCTCCCTCTCTCTCTCTCTCTCTCTCCAAGTGCATCGTATATATAGCGCTGCAGCTGTTTCTCCCACGGGAGGAAATCGGAGAGTACTTTTTTTCGAACGCCACGTGTATTTTCATTTCTGTGTTTTCATTCCCTATAGTATAGAAGAGAGAAAGAGAAAGAGAGTGATGAGAAAAAGTGTATTTTTTGCTACGGTAAGGTATTTGTTTGTTAAGCGCGGTAATAGGTATGATCGATTTCCCGAAGCCTTTCTTCATTTCATCTGGAAAGTGCAGAATTTGTTAGTTCTATTAATGATATTGAATAAGTTAAGTATACACCAATATAGTATATGAATGAATTATTGGTAAATGTATCAGTCTTAGAATTGAATGGGGTTGTTTATAATAGGCTTCGTACAAAATCCTACTTGAATTAAATATATTATTTGTATAAAACAATTAAATTGATTTAATCAATTCAGGGTGTGAAATTAAGTTTATAAGTTATAATTTTTAGTTCATCCTAGGTATAATGATTTCTATTCTGTTATTAACAATAGTAATATTTTATTTACGTTGTATCTCATGAGATCGGAAATAAACTGACGCTAAACGTTATACAGAAAAATACCAATATGTTTTCATTTGACAATTTTTTTAATTGTCCATTTTTAGTTCCAAATTTTTGTGTTAAAATACAACAATCTATGCTTCGAAAAAGTGATGATGTCTACAACAGCTCTTATTCAAACATCGCCTATCGTACACTATACTGTATGTACTTATATTACTCACATTGCCCACAAATCTTTTCCACGCGTCACTTATTAAAACCCTTGCACTTCGCCAAAATACACACGCATCACAAATCCTAAAAGCGCTCTCTCTCTCTCTCTCTCTCTTCCTCTCTTTCTTTCTCTCTCGCACTCTTCCTCTTTCACCTCGCCCCATACTATAATGGCGCATCATTCGTGCGATAAGATTCGTTGACCTTTACCACACGTCGGCGCAACCAACTCAATATCTCATGTACACTCGAGAGTTCACGCGCGAATACCTCGACGCTTGGCCTTATATACACTGCACATAGAAAGAGAGGATGAGCATGAAGCTTGTTTGCCGATCGTCGAGGCCTTTGTTACTCTCTCTCTCACTCTCTCTCGCACTCTCTTGCGCTTTTTCTATTCCCTCGGGGGAGACAATGAACTCGTTCCCTCAGGGACAACGCACTTTGGATATGTGTATGTGTGTGTGTGGTGTGTATACGAAGAGAAGGGGAGACATATACGCCGGGCGTAGAGAAGGAAAAGAGGAATTCAGAATGAGAGGTATTGATTGACGCGTATAATTAGCCGGCTATGCTCTCTAGACGCGGAGGGAGAGAAAAAGAGAAGGAGAGGTAGGTAATGCCTTGTTACGTTTGTGAATACATTGTACGTAGATTTGTACTAAGGAGGAAAGTGGAGACACGAGTAAGACTTATTGTTGTTGGAACGTGGGTAAAATTTTTTCTTTGTTGTCAAATGGTTTTTGTAACCGTAGCAAATACAAAAATCGGTTATATATAGAATTTCTATAATTTATTTACATTTAACATTTAATTTTCTGCTTACGTTATTAAAATTATTAATAAGATTGAAAAACTGAATAAATTTAGAAAAAATAATGATAATCTTCCAGAATTTTTAAAAGATGATTTACAATGTATATTCCCATTTTCTACTTACCCAATATATTATCATATATAGTCTTATAGAAAAAAATTATAAATGTCATTTGTTCACAAACAAATTAAAACTCTATAAAAAACTGATAATAAAAAAATCATAACAATAACTAAATCTCAGAATAAATAAGAACAGTCATATAATTTTACATAATTACTCTTTCTCTTAACCTACTCGTGATACTCATTACTGCAACAATTGCTCATACCATAACTCGGACAATAAATCTGAAATATTTTTAATGTATAACCCCGAGAACATCATTTATAAATAATCCGAACAAAGATTGAATCGAGCTGAAGGCACAGAAAATACACCACTGCAAAAACATAGTGAGCGACAAAAAGCGTTATATATCAGAGATGGGCATTATTCGTCCGCAAAATTTTATTCGAATAAAAATTTTATTTTCGAGAATATTAAATATAATGAGAAAATTTTGTATTATAAAGTCATTTCGTGTATCAAATAGCCCTTTAGAGTTGTTTTGAAAAATATTCGAAAATTTATTAGTCGAATACTTTTTTCGAATAATTATTTATTCGAAAAATTATTCGACAAATAAATATTTAATATTGTCGAAAATAAAATTTTTATTCAAATAAAATTTTGCGAACGAATAATGCCCATCTCTGTTATATATTAACACACTCTCGTACCACTGTTTAATATAGCGGCGATGTGTGTATGTCTCCTGTATTGCCAATCGCATAATGAAAGTTCAATGAGAGAGACATCGGGGTACAAACCTTGCCCAGCAGAATCAGCTGAGATTTTATGCCACTGTATATTTTGCCACCACATCACTTTTTTTTCTTATATAACACAATTTCGCTTATCGATTTGACATTGAATTACAAATGTTGCACCGAAAGAAGATGCATGCTGGTCGAGCGGAATATAAATCGACCACAACGAGGCGAGGTATGTATTTTGATCGGGCTTTTTTTTTAGAATAAGGCAACTTGGTCGATTGTTATATTTGTGATTAAATGCGAAGGGAATTAAAAAAAGGGTTGTATTTGTATTTTTATAGATTAAATGAGTGGTGTTTGTTTATGTGAAAAACTTGTTAAGTCGTTGTATCCGTGCATTGTTAATTTTTACCTGTTGATAATCTTAAACATTGCCATTTGTCAGGCGTATTGTTTACTATACAATAACAAAGTAATAAATGATTTTTTAAGAACTTTAGATGCACTTATCACCTTTATTTATCTGTAATATATATTACAAATATCTCATAGTAGTTAATAAACTTTTATAAAAATTAACGTAGTAATAGTTTTAAAAAAGTATAAAAAATAATTCTTATTTCAAAAACATTTGCAATGCAACCATTCCCCCAACAAATATCTGAAATTCTCCTACAACGACCGACGATATCCAAAAATAATTGTTCAATTCATAAGCGATGAAAAATTTCTGGCGTCTGACCTGCAATGACCGGAACCACTGAACGTTATAGGGTGTGCAAAACGCAATCGATCTGGTACGCTGAATACGCTGATTTTCTGTCATTTCGACCTGAGAAATCTTTCGCAACTCATTCTCTCTTGAGAAAATAATCTCTTCTAGAAGGATTCTCTAGTCCAACGTAAAGGTACCGATTGACATGCTCATATGCTCATACAGATTCGCCATATATACGCAGATGTCTTATATGTGGAACTCTTCGGAAACTTTGCCCTAAACTGGTTCAAAAAACGACCAAAATTAAATTTGAAGTCACACCTCTGAAGTAATTTTGTTCTTGTTCTGTGGATCATAGAAGAGACGATAAGAACTTGGAACCAAAGAAAAAGGCCTTGTGACACCCTTTTATCGTCAAATCAATTTTCCTTATGGGAATTTAATATGGAAAAAATTGGCGAAAAGTAATCATCAACCAATACTAACATTCCAAATATGACAACGAATTTTTGACAATATAGTAATGAAAGTACAAGGATAGAGCTTTGATTTTTAAGCTAAAGATGGTTAAAATCGCACTGAATTGTTCGACAGACATTGTTATTATAGACGTTTTTTTTTCTTTTATACTCAAAGGTTAACCACAGACATGCTTATTATAGTTAATAACTTGGTTAATTGAAATTCATCATTGTAATTTACCGCACACCGATTGCAAGCGTAGAAAGAAATGACGATCGTGGATGGTTGCCACATAGTATATATAGTAGCGCGGCATTATTACACGCGCGCAAGGAGGCGCGGAGGCGTGTAATTTATTTATAAATGGGAGCGGGCAGCGCGTGGCGAATCGCGTAACTGAAATTTATTATAGAGATTGGAAAAAGAGGTGAGTGGAGTTATTTGTAGTTGTAATTTCTTTTGCCTCCTTTGTTTCTATGTAAGTATGTGTCTTGCATAAATCGAGCCGGCGCTAGCGGTACAGATATGAGCCATTCTACAGAAAATCGGACACTTCTTAGACCAAAAATGGAAACATGTGGTTTCTGAGAGCACGCTTACTAAACTATGTTTCTTTCATTCTTTAGAGCATTAGAAATGAAAAGGAAAAGGGTGCCAAGTAGGAACTGTCTGCCAACAATAAGATACGGGTCAATTACTGATAATGAAAAAATGATTAAACAAAGCTCTAGTTTGATTCAAAATCATTCCATAAAAAGCAACTCAATATGAAATTCGGAAAGAATAAAAAGAAACTAGAGAATGAGAGCTTTTCAAATCTCTTTTCAGAATTAGAAAATGTTGATTTCTTCAAAAGCTACGTGAGTTTGAAGTTGGGCTAGAAACTGACGAAAAATAGTAACCAATTCATGAAGTACTGTAATTATGTATGGTTTTTTCCAAATTTTCCCTTTGCTACCATTTTTCGTCAGTATCTAGCCCAACTTCCAAATCACGTAACTTTTGAAGGAACCAATATATTCTAATTCTGAAAAGAGATTTGGAAAGCTCTCATCCTCTAGTTCCTTTTTCTTTTTTCTGGATTACATATGGAGTTGTTATTTATGGAATTATTTTGGCTCAAACTATGATAGAATGGTTCATTTATGTGTATATAGGTTTTACATTGGATTATAAAAAGAAAAATTGTAGTTTTCATGTAACAGTCTTTAAACAATTTATTACCTAGTTACGATAATTTAAGCTTGTTATCGAGTACGAAAATTAATTGTATTATTTATACAACAATAAAATAAAACATTGTCGCCTTCATGTCGCAAGCTATTAAAAGTTCCATTTAATAATAGCGACGTCCCGATAACCCCTTACACTTTGTTTTCTCGACATTTAATTAACAAGTCGTTAAAAATATCAATCAGCCGTGCTTTTTTTACACAAGTCGCATATATACGCATATAGTAACCCCGATGTACCAAAAAAAAATTGTTTATTCATTTTTATATACGTAACAAACACAAATCATTGTACGCTCTCTCTCTCTCTCTCTTTCTCTGTCTCTCCACCATACGCATACATATATATATATATATACACACATTGCAACCAACCAAATACTTGCACCAACGGCGCATGCACACGCTCTCTTTCCGCGCGAGCGCGGTCAAGGTGCGACGCACTGTCAGGTCAAGGCCGCCCCTCTCTCTCCGCGTACGTGAGAGAGAGAGAGGGAGAGAGTCATTCGCGCCCTCCTCTCTCTCTCCGTTCGCGCAAGTGCATCGAACTCGCGCGCGATGACCGTTGACGTTCGCGCGGCGCGCACAGCAGCTGCAACAAGCGAGCTCAACGTTCGGTAGAGCTCGGCAACGTTCGCGAAACTTGCCGCTGCATTCCGTGCAATGCATCGGCCTTTATTAGGAGGAGGAGGAGGAGGAGAAGGAAGGAGAAGAAGAAAGAGAGAGAGAGAGGTATAATTTTTTGGGAGAAGTTAAAAGGGGAGAAGGAGAGAGAGTTTTTTGGAAGTGAAAAGAAGGAAAAAGTTAAGTAGAGGTTCGGTGGTTTCTGGAATTGAGGATGAACATCGAAGTTTTAGGGTTTACAGCGTTGGGCAGTGGATATATCGTTTTTTTATTGGCTTAAAATTAATTAAATGAAAGGGCCGCGGCTATGAGAATTGGTGTATGTACATCTATATGACGAAATAATTGCTATTGGTACATAATGAATATTATAGGTTTTTCTATGTATAGTAGTAATTCAATTTTTTATGGACATCTTCGTTAATTTCTATAAGGTTCTATGCTGGTTTGTTTATTAGAAAGTATATAATAAACAAATTTACTATAATTAACAAAATTATATTTTGTATGCATGCGTAAACCGTCCTTCAATGAAGTAAACACTCTACACATTGAAAAATACACTTTATTGTATACTAAATAAAAATTATTTTTCCACTACAAAATTTCTGTTTACTACACCTTTACGCTTATTCTTTTAACTAATAATAAGAATATATATTTTCCGTTTTAAAAAATGTTAAATAACAACTATGAACTTCATTACCCTCAATCTTTTTCGACACCTCAATTTACTAAATTTCACATTATTTCTCAAGCCCCATCGTCACTCAATTTACTACACCGAGTTAATCTTGCTATTTACATCTCTCTCTCTCTCTCTTTCCCTCCCTCTCTCTCTCTCTCTCCCGCGCTCAGAGCAAAGAATGAAAAACGAAAAGGAAAGGCACAATACACATACACCTATCCTATATATATGCACATATACATTCATCTATATACGTTTGCAAAAGCGCGTGCAACGCGGGGAGAAAGTGAACGAGGAGAGCCCGCGCTATAGACACACACACATATATATCCAGGGACGAGAGGAGAAATTGCACACGCGACGAGTGCAACGTGCTCGCGTACCACGCTGTGGTTATAAATATATGACACCAGGAGAGGCTTGCCATTAATAATATTCGCTGTGTATGTGTATATATGTATCATACATAGTGCGAGTATAACGCGCTGCTGCCTCGATTGATTTTCAATTATACATACGCGGAGTGTAGTCGATTGTATGTGTGTGTGTGTTGTGTGTGTGTGTATGTGTGTGTGCAGCAAGGAGCAAAGCGTTTTTCCCTCTAGTTGGCAACTCATGCATTTATACGCGTATAGGGTTTTTTTTTGTGGGGAGGGAGAAGGGAGAGTTTCTTAGATTTTTCTATGGGTATAGTGGTGGTTATTTATGGCGGGGGAGAAGAATTGCGGAGCAAGAGTTGATGTATTGGAGTGGCAAATGGAATGACTAGATTCATGAACGCTCATATGCGGACGGTTGTGCAGCGTAAGGACTTTAGTCGTTAGCGATTTCGTGTCGTTTGATCGTTGGGTTAGATATTTTTATGATCATTGCATTGTATTGTAAAAAGTAGTATATGTTACAATAATTGAAAAATGTTCCTTTTTCTACTCATAATTATTCTTTCTTGAAAAATATAACCTTTCTCTTCAACATTCCTACTATTTTTACTCTGATATATATATTTCTTGCATTAAAATACTACATTGTTTAACCGCACTAAGAACCAAACATTTTCTGTTAATATAACTTCTCACCCGTTCTAAAGCAACCGTTTGTCATCCGCATCACCTTTAACTGTCTCAATGTTGCCAAATTTTCATCATATAATCGTCACCTATATATCACCATTCAAAACTTCACCGCATCTAATCTCCTCGGTATAAACCGCACGCATACATTATTTGACACCGGAGACCTTCTAAAAAAGAAAGGATGTATAAAGAGCCATGCACGACTCACAGCATCGGGTTAACGCACTCAGCGCTCGTCTGCTATTATATGGATTTAGCCGTTGTAGCGCGAGCTTGTGCAACATGGATGCATATATATGCAGTGGTTGAGTTCAACGAGGGCATTGTAAGTGGCATAACAATTGGCCGCGTTATTATATATGGAAAAAATTAAGAATGGAACGTGCGTATGTGCGTCGTTACTTTAAAATGCGATTGTTGAAGAACAGTGCGGGGTCGAGAGCTGTTTTTTTTTATATTATTTTATTTGCGTTTGATGAGTTGATTGTGGATTTATTGGTTAATTGTGGGATAATTACGGAGATGGAATGGGGTTCTGGGTCCGAAAGACGGTTAGGTATGAAATTAATAAAAATGATTAAGCAATCGTGATTTACTTTCGTTTTTATTTCAATGATATACTTACTTGTTTACGGTATCGAATAAGATGTGAATGTCTTTATACTATAAATGAAAATTTCTATTTTTTTTTCGAGCTTTGTTAATTTTGCATCCAAAAACAAAACCAAATCCCAAAATCAATTTCGCTCCCCTTTCTCCAGTACCCAAAACATCTTCGCCCCATTCGCTCAACCCAACCCAACCTCATCGTCCTCCTCCTCCTTCTTTCCTCTCCCTAAAACCTCCCGAAAAAAACACGACCGCCGTCCGTTTCTCTCTCACACACACAAGGAGCAAAACAAAAATTGTTTTAACACACGCAGGGTTCGCCCTTCCCGATTAAAATTCTCTCTCTCTCTTTTTCTCCCGTGGGCCTCCACGAATCCGACACCATCTGCACGCGTTCGCTCTCGCGTTATATGCAGTTCTCGTGGTGTGCACATTCGCTCGCTGCGAACCGTATACGGAGAGAGAAAGAGAGAGAGAGAGAGAGAGAGAGAGGTTCAGTGTCCGCGGCCAAGGCCGAAGGGGCACCGCCCCACTGAACCAATTGTGCCGGTTTTGCCGCTTGCCGTCGTCGTCGTCGTCGCGAATACGAGCGCTGCAACGTGTATAAAGCGCAGCCGGTTGGGGCCCTTTTATAACACGCCGATGGCGTCTGTTTTGCGAACTGTAGCGCATTTTTGGCGGGGAGAGAAAGAGAGAGAAAGAGAGAGAGAGGAGGGAACGAAAGAGGTTGGAATTTTCGGATGGTTGTGGTGTGTGATGGTGGTGTTGTTTTTTTTTTTAAGTAAGAGGGATTAGAGGAGGGTTGCGGGACGATTGATGCACTTGCATACTAAAGTGTTTTTGTATATTATTACGAAAACAATTTTTATGCTACGCTATTCGTGTAATAATGTATAGAAGTATTTAAAATATTGTCGAAAATCATAGACGTATTATATTATGATATTTATCAAATATTTATAGCATAAATGGGTTTTGGACAGAATTTTGGTATGCTACAATCCATCAGTGTTTGTATTCTATATATTTTTTTGGACTCTACTCTTTGAGCTTAAAGCACCTTTCTTTCTTTCTTTCTTTTTTTTTTAATAGGAAACACGAAATTTCAACATAAAACTATTCTATAATACGATACCACTTGAATATAAAACTTTAATATAGCGTTCTCATCTCCCTTTTGATGAATTTTTCAAAATGATTTATATATTAGGACCACATTCATAAAAATATTAAATATTTATTTATGTCGTTTTCAAATATGTCATCTATTACTAATTCAGTAACTTTGATCACATTTAAGCTTAGGATTCTGCACTAAAAATTGTCAAATATAGATATCTTTATCTCTATTCTAAAAGTACTATAATGAAACCCTAAATAACGTAAAAAATACATTAAAAAATTTATATCTTCATATCACAATTACTCTATCTCTCTTATATTTCTATGTATATACATAAAATTCAAACGTTCTCTACCCAGGAAACATTATCAGTCGCTCTCGCTCATCCTCGGTACAATATATAATATCAAACGCAATCCCTTTACACACTTTACGACCATTTTTATGAAGAACGAAAGAAAATGTTTGCCTTTCCGATCACGCACACGTACAAATACTGATCTCTTTCTCCCTCACTTCGTGTGTAATACCGCTCGCAAATTGAGCGTGACACGCGAACCTCGTGATTCACTTGGCGATTTTCTGCACAGTATATATACGTATATACATGTCCTTCTAAATGCGACGTATAATTATTATGCACGAAGGGCCGAATGATATCGGCCCGTGGTATAATTATAACTTGCGGAATCGTTGGAAGTTTCGACCAGAGACACGTGGGCGGTATTAAAATGTCTAATCTGTCATGAGCTGAATGGAAGATGATTATCAGGTGGTGGGAATTTTGGAGTTTGTTAAGTGGTAACGAGAGGTTTAATGGGGTTTTAATAGTAGATGGCTAAGTAATATTATATGCAACTTTGTTTTATCTTTTTCATTTTTTTTTTTTTTTTTTTTAACAAAGCCTAAAACATTTTAAAATTTATTTTCACTTAACTATAGTCCTATTAATATTCTTAATAGCTTAGGCCATGTGTTTCAGTTTATTTTCAAATTTCTCCAAAAATAATTTCGACCGATCTCTGAAAACTACGAACTCTAACAATCACCTTTCAGTTGCAGAAAGTTTGTACACTATATAAAAATAGCTAATATAGCGTGGCATTATTCGACAAGAAAATCCACGCATCAGCGGTTCCGAAAACTCTCCATTATCGCCATCCGAGCGTCTCTTAATTACAAGTTCAGCGCGCAACTGCAACTGCTGCACCTCACGATCTCTCATTACTTTCTCTCTACTGTGTATATATATAGACTTTCCATTCAGCAATAATATAAAAGCCAGGAGTACTCGTTACACACACACATACACACACATAGAAATAAAAAAAGACGTGCGCGCACGCGCGCTATTCGTTCTCTCGGTTCACTAACCCAAGGAAAGTATGTATAGGTATACGTATATATATAATACGAACACGCAAGCGAGTTTACGGGTACTCGCGTAAAAAGACCAGTGAGTCACGCTCTCTTTTCTCGATACATATTATATATATATATAAGTGTATATACTAGCATGACGATATAGGGGGGTAGTTCTTTTCAGAGCGCGAGCGCGCGTACGCGGAGCTTCTTCCGCACGGTAATGGGGCTTTAATGTCGCAAGAAGTGTGGAAGGAGACGAAGAAGAGAGATTTTGTTGGGGAATTTGTTTTTCGGCTGGGTGGTATGATATGGCGGATGTTCCGCTGACGAACGCCGAATGCGAATGATTGTTTAGCGACGAATGATTCAACGACGTGTGGTCGGTCATGGTGATATGGTGGTGGTGGTGGTGGTGGGAAAATTTTATGCGGTCGTTGTGGTTCGTTAAACTTTGCCGGGGTATATAAACATGGGATGATACGATGCATGGGATAGAGAAAAAAAAGCGAGCGTGTACATATAAGAAATCGCAATGTTCGAAGCTTTGCTGATCAATACTTTCACATGATTCTCGCTGAAATGATAAAGTATAAAAAGGATTAAAGAATTATTTGAGTTTTTATAAATGAAATGATGAAATGATAAAGTATAAAGAGGATTAAAAAATTATTTGAGTTTTTAAGAAATGCAGACCATTATGTGAACAAACTTGTAGTTCGAACACTGGTTTTTTACTCTATACAGTTAATCGATTAAAACGTTCATGGAACACCCTCCCTTCTCACATTACAGCGATTCTTAAATATCTCGCTCTTTAAGAGTGCCGTTAGATCTCTCTCTGCTAAATATTAAAATACTGTGTATTCTATATCTTATTGTAAGCAACATTGTAACTCTATCCACCTGTTATGTTCTTTTGTACAAAGGACTCTAGTCCGTTTAATATAATACATAAATAAATAAATAAAATATGAAATATAAAAAATATCATTTGTAGTGTACATTTGTAGAATTTAAAAAAATGTTTTATGTTATAAAAACTACGAAACTTTTATTATTAAATTCGGGATTCAAAAGTTATCACACAATTGTACATAAAATAAATATTGAATATACGTTTGAGAATGATTGCACATGTATAGTATACTCTCTAAAGTTGAATTAGTGAAAATTTTGCCACCATTTCAATTAGGGGAAAAAACTACTAATTCATTAGTGCATATTTACTATTTCATTCAGTAGTTTTTTAAAACTACTAATTTAATTTGTATTTTCTACTAATTTGATT
>JAWWEQ010046294.1:0-16595 GCA_035583055.1 Torymus tubicola | reverse complement strand
GATTTTTTTGAAAATCAAAACCTTAATGAATTTTTTTAGGTTAGAAAATGATCTTTGCCCATTCTGGGATTTATACAAATACTTTGTACAATAAAAAGGTATCTCCATGAATTTTCCGGTGGCTATACCTTTGATCGATTTTTTCTGTGTGCATTTTAATGTTTCATTTGGAGTTATGTGAAAAAAAAATTTTCAAATCCATTTTTTGGGGTTCATCAGAGGTTTCAGTGAATTTACGCATGCAACTACGTACGTGGGTTTACAGACACAAAATATAATTTCACTTAAGATGGTTCTACTCATATCGCAAAAACAGGAAAAGCTTCTTAAAAAAATATACAAATACTCTTCAAAGTCACAGAAATAATACCATATGCTTGTTTACGTACAATGCCGATCAAATTTTTGAAAATAAATTATTGAAAACGGTTCTTTTAACATGAGAGTAAATGAGCGCTATATCAGCTGTAACAGAAAGTAATAGTATTACTCTATAAAAAACGGGACTTCAAAAAGAAATACACAACTTAATAAAGATTAAATTCGGCGTTTTCTTTTAAGTTTATCAAATATGTGTCAAGCCAATCTCTTTAAAAAGATATTAATGATTATATACACAATAGTACACGACGTGCACGAGTGCGAGAAAGACAGAACGACGCATATGATATAGTTTGTGCTCTCGCTGAGCGGCACAAACTGTGCCTGTGAGAAGAACCACCTTAATATACATATATTTTGATATCATGGCATGAACTTCGATTTTACCAACCGTTTTGAGGTCATAAAATTAGATTTCTTGGACAATAAAACTTGCTTTTTCGAACTGTTTTCATTTTATGGACACGAATTCGTGAAATCAAATTTGACAAACAATGAAAATAATCCGTAAAATAAAATTTTACGACTATTATATTAAACATAATGTTCGGCACTTGGCCACGAACAATGTAATACTATTATTACATTTTAGCCGTAAAATTCTGATTTACGGACTGTTATAGGTGGGAAAATTAGATTTTTCGGGTAGACCGTAAAATCAATTTTTTTAAGTTTTTATTTTACAGGCGCGAATGTAATAGTAGTAGTATTTTTTAGTGGCCGTGGTTCTCAACTGAGACGTCGATATGCCATATCATTAATGAGTTTATACTCCAAGGGAGATTATTTTTGTTTGTTAGCGGAAGCCTATAGATAGAAGAATAGTCTTCGTCCCTATTCTATTTCATGGCTCTGCGATGAACAATACTATTTATTTAACTGTGATTATTCAAATCATCTACGAGATTGCAATCAGTGTTCAACTTATATATAATTACCCTGCAAAAACTGTTTCATTAAAATTAATTATATCTGATTAAAGAGTCGAATATGAATTAATCGAAAAATCTTAATACGAACCCGCGTGAAAATATTATATAAGATCTCATATGAGATCTTAATTGAAATCTTATGTAGATCTCATATAGATCTCATATGAGATTTGATCTGCAATTTTAATTAATTAATAAATAATTTATTTTTAATGTAAAAGTATGAATCAATAGTATATTTTAATAGATCTGGAAAAGAGCAATAAAGTTTTATCAATACACTTTACTAATACTAATATTATATTTCGTTGTACTTCCATATATTCAATACAACATAATATTTATTCATACTTTTACGTTAAAAATAAAATATTTATTAATTAATTAAAACTGCTACCATGAGATCTCATGTAGATCTCATGTTTGAAATTCGTATACGAATTTTTAAATATAATTAAAATATAATATCTAAATATAATATAATATTTACAATTACACGGCACTTTGAGAATTTTTCTTTGCACTCGAGAGGCACTTTAAGGATTTTTCGGCAATTTGAGGAGAATCCTCAAACTGGTTAGGCATTCGAGCAGCACTTTGAGGATTTTTCAGCCTTGTCCACACAAGAGAGATATTATTTCTTTAGTCACGCATACAGACTTTTGAGGATTATATATTGATATATATTAAACGATTGTAGAAAACCTTAGGAAAATCCTCAAAGGGTCCACAGAATAAAAAGTATATATTTATATTAAAATATAATATTCGATCTCATATGAGATCTACATGAGATTTCAATTACGATCTCATAGGAGATCTCATATAATATTTTCACGCGGGAAAATACTGGATTTGAAACGATTAATAATTGATTGATTTAAATTAATTTTTATTATTTATTACTATTTTTATAATAAAGCTACCACTGCTTTATACAATTATAATGACATAAAACATACCTGGTTTCATTACGAAATTTGTACCATCTTCTATAAAATCCTGAATGATCTGTATTTAGTATTCCTTTATAACTTATGTCAATTTTTATATTCTCACCAGAACTTATTTGTGATTTCATTGTAATATTTAAAAATTCGTATTTTTTATTTATAGTTACACTTTTTATGTGGAGTAAAGTTGGTAAAACATTTTGGTTGTCTATGCTTGATACAGACAATTTAGTAATTTCAAGTCCGTCCATGTGCAGAATTATTTCATTTGTTGCATTTACAACGTACGCACTAATTTTAACTACGCCAACAAATGTGAAATTATTTGGTTTTAGTAGTGGAGTAAGATGTATAAAATATTCGTTAGGAATCACAGTGTCCGGTAATCGAAAATCTGTAGTATTTTCTGTTTTTGATGCTGGTAAGACACTATTTTCTTCATTATTCAAAGCATAAGCTGTAGTGAAGACTACTGTAAGATAGATAATACTCAAAAGACTTCTGTTAGTACTGAAAATCCTGTAAAAAATTTTATTTATTTATTAAAATTATATGCATTTAGTATAAGCAATATGTTTTTTCGCAATATAATGGCAACAGGAATAGTAGAAGTAGTAGTAGTAATAGTAGCAGCCGATTACGTCGAAGGGATTCCCTAAGCGGAAAATCGGAATTGTTGTTTAGAAGAATAACAAGTAACTAGAAAAAAAAGGTCGAGAGTTTTGAAAAATATGACTCCTCCGGGGGCGGAAGAGCTACGACCTTTACATGAAGTAATGCGAAAGGGTCCGCAAGAAAAAGCTTGCAGAATTTCCTACAGACTTTTTTCATACGGGCGGTTCGGGACTGGGGTTGCTGTAGAAAAGGTGTACAGGGGGTAGAATTTATTCACACCGTGAAGCCCGAACCTCCACAAATGCAACTACGTCAACCCTTTTAGGCACGTCCAGACGTATAGGGCCGTGTTGTTAATGAGGTAACCAGAATTTAATGAAAAAGAAAATCAAAATTTATTTATCCTATAGTTTTATTTTTACCTTTAAATTGATATAGTACATTAGGTTATACCAGCGGTACGAAAAAGAGGATTCTGGCACAAGTGTAAGTATGTTGTCCGAGCGAAGTGAACAGCAAACTACTGCATACGCAAATTTCATTGGGTCAGAATCTACTAATTTAAGTCTGCTAGACGGACATGAGAAACCGACTTTCGCATTTGAAAGGTTAACAAAAATTTTTGCAGATTAAATGATAAATAACTTTTTTAAGAAGTCTTTTTTGAAGATTTTTTTTAAATATAAAGCAAGAGTGTTCAGAACTAGAGCGTTATAGAATTCGAATATTAGGCTTTTTTCGAAGAGTTCTATCTTAGTAGAAGAAATATCCGAGTGCCATTTTGAAATTATAAATTACTCTAAAAGAGAAGACACTTCTATTATACAGTACCTTAAGCAGACGAAGAAAATAGAAAAGTAAAACTAGACCAATAATATATATATATATATTATGGAAAAAACGGAAGTTTGATGATGATGTTTTTTATCTGTGAATGACGAACAGCAGAACAAGAAAGTTTACAGTTATAGATTGGACAACTCTTTTTCAATAATATTTTGGAGTCGATAATAAAAAATAATATGGTTTGGAACTACTAGATGAAATTCTTTGACCAGACTCCAGTTTACAGCAACAAAGATGGAAGTTTAGTGGGTATACTGATATTATTATTGTCTACGAAGTACGTCAGCTGGAACATCTTAGAGATCCGCCTCTCTTGTTGTATTACAGCCCAGCTGAAATGATCAGATTATTCATCACTTGAATTTTTATTTACGAATATTTACCTGATCATCATATAATGTGACTATTTTGTCTCTTTTCTTTTATGTTTTAAGCAACCTTTAAGACGTCTGAAAAATTTTTCAATCTAAAAACATCAAGTGATTAATCAGGTCATTAATTAAGTGAAGTATTACATAAAACAGGTAGAAACTTATCAGATTAATTATTTGAAAACAACAGGTGAATATTCTGGTAAAAATTCAGATTATGAATTACTTAATTTTTTGCTAGTACTAGTGGTAATTATGACTTATAATAAACGAGATAATATTCGGTAATAGTACAATTAAAGTTTATGAATATTTACATGGCGTATGGTTTCTTCTGTTAACAGAAATAAAATAAAATTCCCCTCCTCTAATTGAGCTGGTATTTAGTAATCTGTTGCTTTGTTATCCAGTATATTTCACACACACACACACATATATATGAAGTACAATTCGCCAATCTAAATCACAAAGATTATTATATTACTAATAAGCTGTATCGAAATAATAATTTTTTTTCTTTTATTATATTATTAGAGCGATACATTGTTCCGACTTTTTATCTAAATATAGAAACTTGTCCACTTTATGTGATATTTCTTAGTTTATTTTTAGATTCAGTTTTTAGATTACATTAGGAAATATCTGTTATAGTGATACACACGTATATATAATTTCCAAATATTTTATATCGCTCTAACTTCAAAATGACAACTTCAATATAATTAAAACATTAGTGAAGTACTTCGCCTCCGCTATTCATTACAGTTAGAAACTACTGCATAACTATTAAACAAACCACAATTCATTGACACTTAACTTTCTCAAACTTAATTTGTCGTGCATATACATAAATTATATATATATATATATATATATATATATAAATTATATGCCTTCAAAGATATTTTTACAATTATTATTTATAAATTAATAATTTATAAACAATATAATCGAAGAATACCATTTATTAATCTAATTAAAGACTATATATTTTGTTAAAATTTCAGAAGAATTCATTACTTGTATTATAGAAATAAACAAGTCCGAGACCAGCAAAATTCTAAAATTCTAAAAATGTATATCTTCAAAAAGGATTATGCAATCTTAATAAAATATTCTATGTATATTCTTCATTCCATGAACTAGATAGTCTATAAATTTAAAGTTGATTTGCCCAATCGTTTTTAGAAAATCATATGAGACCTCATATGAGATTTCATGTGTGCTTTTAATTAATTAATAAATAATTTATTTTTAATGTAAAAGTATGAACAAATATTATGTTGTATTGAATATATAGAAGTAGAACGAAATATAATATTATTTTTAGTAATAAACTGTATTGATAAAACTTCATTGCTCTTTTCCAGATCAATTAAAATATACTATTTATTCATACTTTTACATTAAAAATAAATTATTTATTAATTAATTAAAATTGCAGATCAGATCTCATACGAGATCTCATATGTTTGAAATTCGTATAACGATCTCATATGAGAACTCTATGCGATTTATATGAGATCTACATGAGATTTTAATTACGACCTCATATGAGATCTCATATAATATTTTCACGCGGGATATCATAATTTCTCATTGTACTGTTACGTCCAGGATTGTAAGTTGCAAATAATAATCGTAAACAAATTTTTATTTTTTATGCAAATAATAAGGGCAGACTTGATAAATACATTTTTTTTAAATTGATTTTAAAGAATAAATATCAGAAATCAATACATTAGTTCGAAGAAGCAAAATGCCAGTGAATTATTTGCAGCGATTTTTTAGATTATGAAACATATTTTTTTCCAGTTTGTGTTAAAGTTTAGATTTAAAGTTGGTACCTTTTTCCGTAATTGTGTTCTAATTTAAAAATAATAAGAAGAAAGTAAAGCATAAACAACTGTAGGAAATAATTATAAACATTCATAGCTTTTTACATTTTTAAAGCTAATGGATAGAGAATGAATTCACATGTATTAATTTATATAACGTGATTTAATCTTTATATATATATATATAGCCAAAGTTCCGTAAAAAATTATTTTTAATATACTTCTATATTTTAAAAAATATTTTCCAATAGTATTTAAATGCATCATTTATTTAAATTTATGAAAATGAAATTTAATCTTTTTAAGTGCTTAATATTTAATAAAAATAGTTTTAACGGTCTAGATTTTATGATATTAAAACTTGCATACTTTATTAATGTGTTATTAATAATTTAAAACTATAAATCACCTTGATTTTCTACCGAATCATAGAAGTTTAATGAAAACAGCACTTCATTAAATCACAATTAATTCATATTTAAAATTCTTCGGTCTCAAAAAATTCTACTAGATAAGAAATACTAGAAAACAGAAATAAGATCAGCGTCTTATTACTAAATAATTAATAATATTAGTAAAAACGATGTGCATGCATCAGATGTTCACATCTAACTGAGAAAAACATGCTTTTAAATGCAAAGCTTTCCTCTTTCCGTTTATTTTTGCGTGAAATTCTTTGTATTCTCATTTATGTGTATTGGTTGCTTAATATACAAAAATGATATTATTTTTATTTTCCTTATGAACCGACTATTAAAATGAACGCATTTAAAACTTTAATTATTTGTTAATTTACCACATCAAAAAATAGTTAAAATATCGAGATTAGTGAGGAGTTCTGTACGAACAAATCATTTAAAATTTTCATTATTAAAATTTATGAAATTAATATATATTATAAAACGATAAAATTACAGTTATGAAACTAATTTTAGCAAAAAGTTACTAATATTCAACACAAACTAATATTATCCATACATCATCATATACTTTATTGTTTTGAAATATTGTTATCAATGTTTAAGCTTTTTTGATTGTTGATTTTATATAATCTGTTTTTATCTTTTGCCTTGACTTTTTCATATCTAGTTAATGAATAAGCTTCAGCAATCACAGCATTTATTTCTGCTCTTAAGGAAATAAAATCTTATACTATTTTCCAAGAAACTCAGAAGTATATTAGTTTTTAATAATTGCATGCATGTGGTTCCTCTTCCTTTAGGTTTGCCTGCTAGAGCATAGAGATCATTATCTTTTGACATTAAAAATGTTGACATTTATTATCATATCTTGTTTAGCGAGTTTTGTCAAGTGTAAAGTGAGTGAAACCCATAATCGTATTAATAAACCAAAAATTATAATAATTGGAGCAGGAGCATCTGGTATTGCAGCTGCATCGAAATTATATGAAAACGGTGTCACAAATATTATACTATTAGAAACTGAAAATCAAATAGGAGGCCGCGTTTACGCTACAACATTTGGTAAGTTCAAAAATAATCTGTAATTACACGTAAATTTGTCATTCTGATTGTATTTACCTTTATCTAAAGTTTTAACGAAAGTAAGAATTCAACTAAAATACTTTTGAACAAAATTGCTTCATATGAGAAGATTGTCAATCTAATGACAGTAGTGCTTAATTTCATCAATATTGCAAAAATTATAATCTATGATTGAATATTATATACATGGATTTTAGAAAACGACGGTTAAATTATGTTATACATATTTTGTTTTTTTTATATCGTTATAAAATTATTTTACAGAAAATTACACTGTAGTTCTTGAAGGGCAATGGGTATAAGATGGCGAAGAAGGAAATGTCGTCTTTAAAATGGCATATCCACTCGGATTACTTGATAAATCAGATGAACCTATGTTTGGATTGAATGAAACATATTTCGAATCTCGTGACAATTTTTTGGAGGATGATCTTACAAAAAATATAAATAATTTCTTTTTTAATCACATATATGCAGAAACTGTTGATAATAAAACTACTACTTAAAAATCAATGGGTGATTACGTTGAAAAATTGTGCGTTTTACTAATATTAATTAATTTAATTCAATATGAATCAAACAATATGGCTATTATTATTTTACCAGGTTTGTCGAGTATTTTAAAATTTAATTTAATCAAGAGATTATGAATGAAAAGAAAAAAATATTTAAAACTTTTAGAACAATTCACAATTGGATCAACAGCAGCTGAATCTTGGAATGATATTTCCGTTATAAGCAATAAGCTGTATAAAGAATGTTCTGGAGACCACCTCATTAGTTGGAAGGATCGTGGATATTCAACTATTTTAAAACTATTAATGGTATATATTTAATTCTCTTACATTATATTTCATAATAGATTTTTATTTCTACCTATAACATAAAAGCATGAAATTACAGTAACATTTGCACACAGAGAAGTTTTCCAAATCCTGAAAATTAGAAACAGCACTATTTTAAACTCAGAAGTTAAATCAATTGATTATTCAAAAAATAACAAGATTCATCTGATGTTGTCACACTACAGCACAAAGAGAAATCTACGAAACTGATCACGTCATCCCAACCGTTTCATTAGGTGTTTTAAAAGAAAGACATCAATGATCCCTCTTTACATCACTTTTACCAGCTTACAAAATTGATACTATTGAAGTATATTATACTAAAATATAGTAATTCAAATATAGTAAACAAAAATAGTGCTAAATAAATCATAAAATTTTAGAGTCTTGATTTTGGCAGTTTAGTGAAAATTGATTTACTCTTTGCAGAACCTTTCTAGCAACTTGGTAACAACAGAATTACTCAATTTGCGTTTGTCTGGAATGATGATGATAGAAAAATCTTTGAAAATGATGTAAGTCAATAACTTAATTAGGTATCTTTGCCCAACTCAAAATTATAATTATATCTCATATTTATATTGCAGTCTGAAAAAGGGTGGTTATTATGGATTGGAGACTGGAAAACATGCAAAATTAATGGAAGCGTTACCTGAAGACAAAGTTCTAAATCATTTTGTCTTTATTTCCATCGGTTTTTGGGTAAAACATACAACGTTTCTAAACCCGTTGTAATGCTCAGAACGCAATGGTTCACTATAACCCATCTTTTAGAGGAACGTATACACTTACCGAAGTTTAAATTCACAAGATGGCAAGCATCTTATTCCGCAGAATCTGGTAAATAATTATTGACATTAAAAAAATTTCGATATAAAGGTAGTAAACAATATTTTCAATATTTCCTCAGACTATTCTATTTGCTGGTGAAGCCTCATCTGCAAATAGATATGGAACTGTAGATGGAGCGATTTCTTCTGAGTGGAAAGCTGCAAAAAAGATCATCGAATATTATAAAATCAAGGCTGTTGCTTGAGCGAAGCAATAAAAATAATAAAAATTTTTAATAAATGAATCGATAATGAAATGTTATAAAATATGCAATTATATGAAAAATTTTTTCATAAAATATAACGTTACTCTACTATGTTAACGTATTTTTTCACATTTGCAAGTTTTATCATGCATATTTGTCGAGTTGATTTAAATTCTAAAATTTTTATGACAATAAAACTGATACCATATTAGAAAAAACAAAATTTTGATACATGATAAAAAGTGTACAATATCCCATCAAAAAGATGTGTTTCGTAAGTAGTGGGGAAATCATCGGAAGTGCGGTGATAAAAATTGATAATATCACAGCTCTACCATGACACACAGCAGTCATTCTTTGTATGAAAACAGCTTTTATGAATATATAAGCTAGCTTTCTGCAGTATAAGTTATAAGTTTAATATTTACATATATAAAATATTACCATTAATCAAGCTTTTTTTAAGTAAAGAAAAATGAAATTAATCAGAGAAACATCATGTATTAATATTTTATTCACTTTAATTTTATTAAAACTTGGTATGTATCCTGTTATCACTATTATAAACTATAAAAGTTAACTATAACACTATTTAATTTTTTTTCTTTTTCTTTTTATTTTATTTTACCTATTCAAGTATCTACCCAAGGAGGAGCCCTAATAAAAAATATTACTGAGAATAAAATAAAATCTTTAGGAAGTGAAGTTGTATTTAATTGTGAATTAGATAATGCTGAAAATTATTCGGTATTATGGCTAAAAGTAAGTGATAATCGACAGGAACAATATCCTCTTGCAATAAATGAAACATTACTAAGTCCGAATGAGAGATTTACAGTGATGTATGACAGAAAAAAATCAAATTACGCTCTAAAAGTATGTATTTCCTTACATTTTTTCCATTTTCTTTATTAGTTATATTAAAAATATTGAATTGATAAATATATAAAATTTATTTTATTTAGATTACAGAGTTAGCATTAAACGATGCAGGATTCTATCAATGTCAAATATCAGTGAACACCTATAAAAAAGAAATCGCAGAAGTTAAACTTGATATAGAACAACCTCCCGAAATAACTAACATCTCAAGAAGTTCTGAAACAATCCTTGAAGGAGGATCAATAACTTTATATTGTTTAGCGAAGGGACAGCCTGTACCGCGAATTTCGTGGAAGAAGGAAAATGATGAAATTTTACCATTTGGTAGTACATTGCATAGGTGGGAATATATAATATAATTAGAAAAAAATATATATATATGACCAAATCTCTGTCAAATCGAAAGGTCAAAAAATAGATTTTCTTGAAACTTTGTGAAAACGTTTAGTTTGATGTACCGAGTGTTGATGAATTTTTTCATGTTTTTTAACCTTTATGTTTTTGAGCCGTGCCATGTCAAAGTTGACAATTTTAGCATTTTCTGTATTTTTTGCCGATTTTTATTAATTTATAACTTCTCAGGGAAGCATTTTTCACGAAAAACACAAAATACCTTTTTTTTTTGTAAAATTTTCTCAATTTTTCAATAAAAATATTTTCAAAGCTGTATGTGTACACTGTGTACACATATCTTCAAATTAAATATTAAAATTCACACAGAAAAAAACCGATCAAAGGTATCTCTACCAAAAAATTCATGGAGATACCTTTTTATTGTAGGAAGTAACTGTATAAATCCCAGAATGGGCCACGATCATTTTACAACCTAAAAAAATTCATTTAGTTTTTTGATTTTAAAAAAAATGTTTTATAAAGGTCTGAAAAAAATATAATTAAATTCTACGAAAAATTACGAGAAAAAAGTTTATGTAACATATGTCGAAATTTTGCTTCCTTTTTGAGATAAAAATTAATGAAAATACAAAAATTTAATAATTATTTTATCTTTAAATTCAGCATTCCATGAATTTTTTAGTAGAGATACCTAGGATCGGTTTTTTTCTTTCTGAATTTTAATGTTTCATTTGGAGGTATGTAAGTGAAAGTGTACACATACAGCTTTGAAAATATTTTTATTGAAAAATTGAGAAAATTTTACAAAAAAAAAAGGTATTTTGTGTTTTTCGTGAAAAATGCTTCTTTGAGAAGTTATAAATTAATCAAAATCGGTAAAAAAATACAGAAAATGATAAAATTGTCAACATTGACATGGCACAGCTCAAAAATATTAAATGTTAAAAAACCTGAAAAAATTCATCAACACTCGGTACATCAAACCTAAACATTTTCACAAAATTTCAAGAAAATCTATTTTCGACCTCTCGATTCGACAGAGAATCACCCATATATATAAATAATGTTTCTAATGGTTCTTTGGATTATGAAATTTTTCTACAGATTTGTAGCAATTCGTGTAATTAATCCTGTCGATTATCATTTAACTGCTTCTTATTTTATCTGATAGTGGAGAGAGATTGCACATACCAAACGCTCATAGGGTGGACCACGGGATATACTATTGCATCGCGGAAAACGGAGTTGGCCCGGAAGTACGCAAAGAAATTAAAATTAACGTCGAATTCTCACCAACAGTTGACACTCCCAGGCCTCGCGTGGGTCAAGCTAAAGGTTATAACGTAAACCTTCAGTGTTACGTGCAAGGCAATCCGATTCCAAAAATTACATGGACGAAAAATGGTCGGGAAATAAGTTCAGCGATACCGCGCTCGTCTGCAAATGAATTCGTTCATTCCCATTATATCAACTTGATTGGAACTTCGGACTATGGGTTCTATAGTTGTAAAGTGCAGAATAAATATGGTACCTCAGAAGCTGTCATTGAACTATTTGGTAATCACTTTCATTTGTTGACAGCTTGTATATTATAAAATTGAATTATTAATTATTATATTACTTCTCATTACATGCCATTTTAATCAACTATTTATATTTTTTTTTTACAGAAAGTCAAATACCCTGGATTAATTATGATTAAGAAGAAGAATCTATTAACAATAAGCTTATAAGCAATTTTTACTTTACATTACTAACTTCAAATAGTATAAAATCATTTCAAGAACCTTACTTAGGCGACAATAATTATTAACATATGCGGTATATTTTATTAATTAGATTAAAATTTTGCTTGAATTATTACAATGAATTCTGGTAAAGATTAAATTTATGCTCTTATTTGTTTTAGATCAATTTTTAACATCATAATTTGTCTTGATAAAAGTGTTATACTCTTACACCCTTACCAACACTAAATATATAAGAGCCAGAAAATTATATGTTTCTTTCACAGGAGGTGGTGAAATTATAAAGAAATACGGTAGTATGGTAGAATACATACCATATTGATGTCTTTGTTTTATTATAACGGCATAATTAAGTTAAAAAAAAAGAGAAGCAAAAGCAGAGTACAAAAACGCGATACACTGGTGCGCGTGTATATAGAGCATTTTTTCAGTATTTCTTTCAAATACTGCTAAACCTGTCGATAACTCAAGTTTATCAAAGTGTTAGGGCTTAATATTCTAACATTCTTCATATTTTGGCATCTAACAGCATACCTCAAAGTTTGAGCAAAATCCGTGATCCGGAGTCCGTGACCTCTCCTAGTCAGTTAATTCTATTAATTTTATCAAATGCAAACAATCAATATACAACTTTTATGCAAAATTTCTCACACTACAACTTTTGATCGAAACTTTTTTCGATACCACTTCTCGTTTATATGCTATAAGCGAAAAACAGTTTTCGAAAATAGTTTTTGCCAAATTAGGGGTAAACTTGACGTTTTTGAAAGTCACATTTTGATCATTGTTTTCAGATACTATGTTTTACTAAATGCCAAATTTGTAAGTTTACTATCTAAATATTCCAAATAGTTGCTACAAACAACGTACGTGATTAACTGTAAGAAATTGCATTATATCAAAATTTTTGTACGGTATCCAGAACCAATTAAAATATTAATAAACATTTTAAAAATACAAATATATAAGATATAAAAAATATGTACCTCATTAATTTTTGGTTTTGTAAAAAATTTATTAAATAGAAAAAATACTGATTGTAAATGCACTTAATAACATTAGTATACAGTACATAAAGTTATAATTATATAAAACAATCATAATAATATAATAAGCATCTTTACATTAAACAATATGACTCTATATAAAATTATGAGTCCTGTTGCTCCATTATAAATTGTTTTGAAACGAGTCGGCTGTTTCCGCAATACACTGACCATTCCGACAATACTATAGTAAAAATAAAAAATGTTAGTGAGTAATATTTTAATAATCCGGCCATAGAGCTAATAGGCAAACGTGTAAATTTATCCCTACCAAATTATGACCGCATGTTGTACCTTCCGCTGCCGGAGCTTTCCCAACACACTTCATGTTTGTCATTGATTTCGTACAATGTAGTTTCCAACAAACTGTAGCATTAAACTAAAAGAATATGCCAATGATAAATTTTTCAAAAATAAATTGCAAATATAAATGTATGTATTTAGTAATGTTTATAAAATAACTGACAACACACGGTTTTCCTCCACGAGCCAAACATTGTTCTTCAATTGTTAATATTTTTCCTGGCAAAGCTTGATTTACAAAACCTCCCAAATTTTCTGGTTTATTTTCTAAACAATTGGAAGCTGTTAAACTATAAATCATTTTATTTCAAGTTGTTCATTAAAGCTTATAAGATGTACATATTGCAAAATAATAAAATCAATAACCTTGCAAATTGTTCTAAAATTTTTTTACTGCAAGAAGACCAGCAAAGGCTGTTCACCGATCGATATTTTGCACTGGCCATAATAAATCCATCTTTTATAGAACAATTAGCAGCTTCTTCTTCACCGTCGTGAGGTAACCCCAACCTTCAATACATTTAATACTCCATTATATTTACTATAATCAGATATAAGCAATAGAAACAATTATTTTCTATAGGACTTAATCGTTTCTATAACTTTATGTAATTTGCATAAATAAAATTTATAAAAAACTTACAAATGCCCGATTTCGTGCGTTGCAGTTATAATTCCTGCGTATCCTCCATTGTCCTCAAACACAGCTGTATTTTTCTTTCTCGAACACGCTTTACCCGTAAAGGCTTTTCCTATGATGATTAATTTATTTTAGTTGTAAACTTATTTTGCGTAGAAAAATTTATATAAATAAAAAATTATTTTACCTAGCGTTGAAGATTTGCAGTAACTTGAATACTTTGTGCTGCAAATATCGCGTCTATTTTATAAAAAAAAAATTAAAAGTTTTTAAAGTTTGTGATTACTTTATACATATATACTTTAAATTAATAATTTAAAAAATTTACTTAGTCATAATTACGACTACATCTTTTGAATTGATAAATTTAGTTTGTGTATAGAAATATTCCCCTGCATCTATTAAAGCTTTTTTAGCATTTATTCTACCAAGATCGTCTAAATTATTATACACGAAGCGTAAAGACGTTTCATCCTAAAAAAATCATCCCTATTAAATTATAATGACATTTTTAATTTACATACCCATCTTTGGTACCTTTGCTAAAATAATTCCAGCAATATTGAGTTTAACTTCTGGTGATTTAAGAAGACTATATCGTAGATCCACACCATTCCAAAAAGGCATCAAGTAATTCATTGCTAATCGCGGTTCATAGCCTAAATTCCTTAAACAAATACATTTATAACTATTCTGTTAAATTTGTATATAAATAAATAATTCATTTTCCCATGTCAAATTAAAATAACTTACTTATAAAACGAATAGTCGACGACTATTAAAATTTCTGGATATAAAATTTGCAATGGTTCTTGTCGCATTTGTTTTCTATCGTAGTTTTTAGAAGTTTCAATTACTGAAATAATTAGTATATTAATATCCTTTCAACTGTTATTATAACCATTTAAGTTGCAGTGTATGGCAGCAAGCTGATAGTAATGTTATATTACCAGAGGGACTGTAATCCGATGTTGAATTGTCCATTACTATTTTATATATCACATGATCTTTTATTTCAATATCCTCACTTGCGTTAGACATCATATGAATTAAACGCTGGGGAAGTGGACTAATGGCTAAGTCAGCACTAATCATTCCATCCTAAGATTAAAATTATTGACCATGATAAAAATCAACAAAAATGTTTTTTTTAACATTATTACCGCATCTGCATCTGTGTATATATGTAAACTATTATAGATTCAAAACTCACGTAAGACACTTCTTCGTTTGAGGAATATCTTGTTTCCAGTAATGAAACCATATTAATAGGATCTTGATATATTCCATGTATATTTTCTAACACCTATAAAAAATTAGTTGTGAATATTCTAACATCAAATACGATGTACAGTCTTTAAAATTAGGTTTATACTATAGTCCGCTATATAGAATTCGCCCTTCAAACTGTTCCATTTATTGTTACCAAACAAATAGCCATATTTTTCTTACATATTTACTAATTTCGAAATTTCTACCAGCCCTAGTATTGGTCGTGGGTAGCGATGGATAGCGTCGCTACGTGAGAAACAACCTCACTAGTCCTTGTGGCGGAACAGTCGGTTTGAAAATGTATATAAATTGCTCCAAAATTTTAAAATTGTAATAATGGGGAATAATACATTCAAACGTAGTGTTCTAAATTATGTATTTAATTATATGTCAGACATAAATTTATAATTATTTTATTTTACTCTACCATAAAAAAATTAAAATTATGTGTTACTTTTCAAGATATATTAAAGCAGCAACATAGTGTTTGCAGCGTCCAAACTAGCCTACTTTAAAAGAACAAACACAAGAAATTGTTTTGTCTTGTTGCACATTTGTATTGATTTTAATAAGCAATTCATGCGGCACTCCAAATAAATCTGAGGTTTTTAAGCGTAAAATCATAACCTCAAAAAGGTTATCATTAAAATTAGTAATTTCGCAATAAATCAGATGATTTGCCGCATAAACACTTTCCCCTTCGACATATTTGCGAGACCCATGATCACCTACGTATTCAAATAATTCGGATATAGAAATAAAAAACATTATTGTAAGAATAAAAGCGCATCCGGGTTATTTGAATTTGAACCGCGATGTTTATCACACGGACTAGCCCATTAACGACCAAAGACGTCATTTTTTGAACATGTTTTTGATCGTAAAATTCATTTATAAAACGAAACAATAAATTGATTCAAGGTACCGTACCTTATGTCTTTGGGTGTGCTGAATCCGAATCTGGGCTTAAAATTGAAAAATTTTGCTTACAAAATTAAATATAACGGGTTTTTTACAGAAAAATAGTG
>JAWWEQ010046273.1:0-16603 GCA_035583055.1 Torymus tubicola | reverse complement strand
GGATTTTTTTGCTCAAAAACGAAGCAAAATTTCGAAATATCATACATAGACTTTTTTTCTTGTAATTTTTCGTAGAATTTAATTATATTTTTTTCAGACCATGGTTATGAAGTTTAAATCGTTGGAGTCCAACGAAATTTTAGAAAGTTACTTTTATTTTTATTTTTGGATGTTAGATTTTTAAATGTTTGGATAGATTTAGCGTTTTACAGCATACTAATACATGAAAATGAAGATTTCACTTTAATTTGTAGATTTTTAGCTGTTCTATTTATTTGTGAAAAATTTTTTCGTTGCGCTCCAACGTTGTAAATTTCAGAACTCGAATAGGTTGAACAAACGTAGAAGAGTGTAGAAACTATTTTACAGCGTTTTTATTGTATAAATTGATCAGAATGGGCCAGTCATTATATCTCGCGAGCTACTTTGTAAAAAACAACAACCGAATTTCTGCGAGGAGTGCAGCGAGGGGTATTGTCTTGGACTTTCAGTCTCCGCAGTCGCGTACGGATGTCGGCTTAAATTCATTCAAAGCAAAGGGGGCGCGACTGTGGAATGCAATCCCGAGCGACATCAAATTCCTACCATCTTTCCGTAAATTTAAGAACGCTTTACGTAGCACAATTTTATAGATTTAATAAGACTAATTATGTATGATTGTTTTTTTAAGACTGATTATTTGTACCATATTTTATTGCAGGCAAAATCCTAAACTTGGTATTGGCGTTTGAATGAAAAATTGGTAAACTGGCTACTAAAAACTGGTATACTTTCTGTAGTAAAAATTAGTAAACTGAGTATCAAAATTAAAAGTCACAATTTTTAGTATAATAATACTAAAAATTGTACAAAATCACGTACTAAATTTTAGAGCTTTTAATTTTAATAATTAATATCTGTGTATTAATGATTGATAATAATGTATTGAAAAGCCTTAGAATATGAGTTTGTCCGCGGTTTAGCAGACGCTCTACTAATATTTAATGGGACATTTTTCTGCGTGTACTATTGTTATTCAATTTATACAAGTATGTAAAATTTTTAATCTATCAACTTCTATAATTTCTGAAATCTCATTAACATTATCCATTTTGTACAGAACAATCCTATCAGCCTTATTTATTTTACTATTTGAAAATTTACTAAAAAACTCTTACACAGGTCTGAAAAAACTATAGTTAAATTTTTTGAAAAATTACAAGAAAAAAAGTCTATGTAAGATATTTCGAAATTCGGCTTCGTTTTTGAGCTAAAAATTAATCAAAATTCTGAATGTAGTGAGGGAATTTTATCAATATTAAAGGATTTTTGTGCTCAAATTTCGAAGCCAAATTTCGAAATATCTTACATAGACTTTTTTTCTTGTAAATTTTGTAGAATTTAACTATAGTTTTTTTAGACCTGTATAAGAGATTTTTTTTTAAATCAAAACCTAAATGAATTTTTGTAGGTTTTAGGTGATCGCGACCCATTCTGGGATTTACACAGATACTTCGTACAATAAAAAGGTATCTCCATGAATTTTTCGGCGGAGATATCTTGGATTGGTTTTTTTCTGTGTGAATTTTAATGTTTCATTTGGAAGTATGTGAATGACAGTGTACACATATACAGCTTTGAAAATATTTTTATTGAAAAACTGAGAAAATTTTACAAAAAAGGGCCTTTTGTGTTTCTCGTGAAAAATGCTTCCCTGGGGAGTTATAAATTAATGAAAATCGGTTAAAAATGCAGAAAATGCTAAAATCACCAACTTTAAACCTCTGTCACTAAAAAACTATAAGTGAAAAAAATCTGAAAAAATTCAGGGTAACATATGGGATGGTTACGAAGCTATTTAGGTGATTTTTAAAGAAAAAAAAAATTTTGACCTCTTGAGTCACCAGAGAGCGACCCATATAGTTGATACGTGATACAAGACAGTAATTTGGCCACTTTTAAAGAGCCGTTTAAAGGCTCAAATCCTGGCAGTCTAAAGGTTACTGTAAAATAAAAAGAACACTTCAACAAATCATTAATTAGAATCGATAAATTAAATCTACGAAGAGTTTAGAATTGTCTAATCTATATAGTACCTATAGTTTTATGAGTTTATTCTCTTAACTCTATTAATTACAGGAGTCCATATATGGGCACCGTGTTCTTTAACATGTTTTTATATTCCATATAAAATTACTAAATTTTTTGCATTTTCAGGTCGTGAAAAATATGTCAATTTATAATTGTTCATAATTGTTATAAACAAATATATGCACTGGATTGAATGACTGAACAGGTGAAAGTGTTAACGCACTTTATAAAGCCATAATTAAGGGGTCACTACGAATTCATTTTGAAAAATTGATTTTCTAAAAACTACAGATTCTTATACTAGACATATGTAGAAATGATTTAGACACAAATATTTTGGTTAGAAAGTTCTAAAATAGGTATAGAAACGCGGAGCAAGTGAAGGGTTTCGGCCGCGCGAGACTGCTCACCTGGCGCGCTCAACGTATTCCTGCGGTATAGCTTCGCTTCTCTCTGCCCTCTTCGTAAATCTTGGCTGGATGTTTACTATTTACTCCAAAGATGTGTCAGCGCGCACACTCAATCAACAATGCGAGCTTCAACTCATGCGATTGGCATCTAGCTCCGAAACATACATTTTGGGGGAAAAATAGTTGAAGTTGCGACTTACTGTGCGGTAGGCAAATTTAATATAGGTTTACAACCTATATTAAAAATTATAGAAACCATGAATGTCTATCGGCAAAATTGCAGCGGACTTCGCGAACAGAAGTGACGCTAAGCGTATTTCTACTGCTAACCGCCGTAAAGTGTTTTTTTTTTTGCAAAACTAGAGATTTGAACAGCGAGCGTTGCGCGCTCTAATCTTAGAAGACGCACGCGCACTACGTGAGCCAATCATATAGCATTTATCTTGGCTTTACAACATCCCGTCCTGATTTCTTTATATAGGGAAACGCGGCCAAAACTAAAAATTATTAATTTTGGTTTTAAAAGGAGGTTTTTTTGTATTTATTTAGTTTTAGGGAAATTAAAACAACCAAATTTTATTAAAATAAAATATATTTATTTAATTAAATTGAATTCTTTTTATTCAGAATCTGACGATTCAGATGAATCTGAAGAGCTTAGTGTACGCTCAGTTGCATCAAGTTCATTTACTCCAGTAAATAAATGAAAAACTTCTTCAGGCATTTTCTTTCTCTTTACATTTTTTATGGAGGCAGTCAAGAATATTAATGGATCCGAATGGAATAACAATCTTTTAAAAATATTCTCCTTCGTTTTGGACGATTTATATTTTCTATACAATTTACAAATTCTATGGCTGCATTCAAGTACTTCCTTTGAAAGTTGACCTATAGGCAGTAAACATTTTTGCACAACCATGGATCAAAACGTTATGCACAGTAGGAGGCATATAATACCACGGATACAAAGAAACATACAGTTTCGCTGTATCTGTGTATAGGTTTTAAAAGCAGAGTAATTAATGTCATGTCCGTAAGAAATTGTAATTAATTTTACTGGAAATCTTTCGATTAAAATTGTATTTACTCCTAAAATAAAATGTTTTAAAAAATGACAAACGAAATTTAATTTAGCTATTTTAAAAGTTGTACTGTTTTTCTAACATTTAAAAAATTAAGAAAAGATGAAACTTTGTTAAAATAGTAGGCTTCGCCTCGGCCACCATATCCGCACTCCAGGAAATTTCACTTTCTGGCCATGTGTCGTATACTATTTTTCTTCATCCCCCCGCCAAAAGTAGGTTTAATTATCAACGTTAGTCGATAAAAATAGCGTTGTAGGTTGCTAGCTCGTGCTCGGCCATATGTATCTGTATGGTGGTTTGTTCTGGCCTGCGTCAGCGCCCCTTCGGGTATCGCGGCGTGCGATTGTAATCGGCTCCTGCTGTTTTCAATAAAATATGCAAAAAGTCATGCGATCACAAAAATATTTGTAAAGTACAGAAGTCAACTATGTTTCTATTTTTTATTTACCTCTTTTTAGTTACGAAATAATATCATGATTGATTCTACAGTATGAAATAAATTGTTTAATGTATTAATAATAACATTAAATCAATTTAATAGTATATTTGTTTATATTTTTTTAGATTTTATAAATGAATCTCATTCTCATACTTGCAAGAATTAATGCTGAAAATACAATTGAAAAGTACAAGCATCAAATTTTAAATAATGTTTTCGACGTACGAGGTTAAACATAGTGATAAAGCAGACGCCGTATCGGACGTTGCTATGCGATGAGCCACGAAAATCTCGCAGCCAATTGAGCACGCGTTAGCCCGTAGCGGCCACAAAAGTCGCTCTCCCCTGAGCGTAAACAATCCGGGAACTACGTACTTTCGGCGGGGAGATGAAGAAAAATCGATTTTACAGCTTTAAAAAAAGCGCTATTTGTATGATTTTGTTCTTTTCACGAAACATTATCTTACGAGGTTAATAATCATGATCATAAAGAAAATTGGAGGTACAGAAAATTTTCATTTAATTTTATCTAGGAGCACCGTGATAAAGTATGTTAATACTTACATTCATTAATTTTTTATTTGTGTAATATATTTAAACTTGAATTTTATACGAATAAACTGGGTGAATTTTTAAAAATAACGAAAATCGAAATCAGTTATTTATTTCCACTATGAAATTAAAGCTCATTTCACAACAGTGCAGCCAACTTCAAAACAATTAGGAGTGCTAATTTAAAGGAATACTGACTTAAAAAATAAAATAATTTTACAACTTCACGCTAATTTTAATGAAGTATAAATTTTGGGTTATATTCATCTGAAATTATTTTATTTATGTATATAATCTTTATAAATAGAACCACGTTATTCATATAATTTCGCAATTTTCCGCAAAATATTGCAGCATTACTTTATTTTTTTTTTATTTTTTATTTTATTTATTTAAAGTCGCATCCCCCATATGGGTATTAGCGACGTAAACTTACACTATATTTACGTATATACATAATGTTACACCTCTTAGTCACTTTATGCCCGCTGAGTGAAAATTTTAGAAGTTATAATGTGGGCGAAAAATATAATTTTACGCGTAAGGTACGAAAAATTGTATTACATCAGTCAAGTCAATTGATATGGGTAATTTATTGGGATATTCCAGTCAACAAGGAAATCGAGAAATGGGATATAGCCCTTTGAATTTTGTTTTTAATTGTAAAGTTCGCGATGAGCCGGTTTAGCGGTCAAAATTAATTACTCTCAATATTTAACACAAACAAAATTATTTAAACTTTATTTACAAACAATTCTTAATTCTAAGTTTTACAATCTAGTTTTTAAGTCGTCCGAATGGCGATAATCGATATAAAATGATGCGGTCGAATGCCGCGAAGCAAAAAATGCGCACTTGGTCGAAACGCCGCATGCAACGAGTAAATCGCGAAGTGAGATGAGCCGACCGCGAGCTCTACGAAATGCTCTGCTGAAGAGCCACAAGTTAAGTAAGTGTGCTCGTCGAGGTGCGAGCAAGTAGCAAGTCGAAAGTCGCGTAGTCCACGGTCGACCAGAAGGGTAGAGCTATCCTATTAAAAAACCGCAAAATTCTAGTTTATGAGTTAGATGGAATGCGACGAAGAAGTTTCGTGATCATTGGAATGTGACAAACATATAGGAATGCCGCTTGTTTACCCGTCTGCTTGTTGAAGGTAGCTTAGTTAATGTTAATAAGCACACAGACAATAGAATGTCGAACAGTACTTGACTACAATAAGCTGATTTCAGAACTTTCTTGTGTTTGATTTATATAGAAGAATGAACACATTTGAATACATTTTACAGAACAGTCATACAGTTGTTTTGGGGAGTAGTTTGCATTACTTGACGATCGATAATGGATTTCACAACTTTTATTTGTTTGATTTGCGCTTATCAATTTGAATGTATGTAATTATAGCTTATATACATAGACTATACAGATAAAACATCTATACTTGCCTTATTTTCTACTCTCGTTGAAAGTTTTATATTGCAATATTATTTTTTATACTTTTAAAAAATTTTTTTTAGTTAGATTTCACAACTTTTTAAGGGTAGAAGTACGTAAAAGCATATCGACAGTTTGCATAATATTTTTAACAATATACTATTTTTTGCATATTCATAAAAAAAATTATTTCAATTTGAAGAGAGGTACTATTCAGTAGATGAGGTTATGAAAGGGAAGAGATTTTGTAAAGAATAATAATGAAGATTAATTTCGAATACATGTATTATTACCATTATTACACATAAAAAATTTCATTTTATTTGTAGAATGTGTTTGTTAATGATGAGTTTAAAAAAATAAGAAAAAATTTGAACATTTGGCTTTTAGTTGAACAATTGAAATTGGAATATTTCCTAAATGGGCCCAAAGTTCTTCTTTTATATATTTGAATAAAGCTTCTGACTTCTTATATATTTCAATAAAGTGTAAAGCAAAAGCTACCGACGAAATCTATTTGGTCCGAACCGCAGGTTTTTGTGTTTAGATTTCCTCACTCATCGAGTACGTGATCTAGGTGTTGGACGTAGCCGATAACGGAGTCTAGGTGGTGCACTACGTAGTTTTTTCCATCAAGGTGAAGGAATACATAGAATGCGTGTTTTAAAAATAAAAACATCGGAGCGTACCCCCTAGACTCCGTCATTGGCTACCGCGAACACCTAGACGGCTTACTTGATGTGTTTCAACACCTAGAGGCAAAAAACGACAGAGCGCACCACCTAGATTTCGTCATCGGCTACCTCTAGCACCTAGACTACGTACTTGATGTTTTTCAACACCTAGAGGCAAAAAACGACGGAGCGCACCACCTAGACTACGTCATCGGCTACTTCGAACACCTAGACGACGCACTTGATGTGTTTCAACACCTAGAGGCAAAAATGGCGGAACGCACCACCTAGACTTCGTCATCTGCTACCTCTAGCACCTAGACTACGTACTTGATGTTTTTCAACACCTAGAGGCAAAAAATGACGGAGCGCACCACCTAGACGACGCAATTGATGTGTTTCAACACCTAGAGGCAAAACCGTCTCTCTCTCCCTTTCCCCTCTCTCTCTCTCTCTCTCTCTTTCTTACCACCGATGAGTACCGCCACTTGTCCGTGGTATATAGGCATATCCCCAAAACTTTATCATTTTTCATGAAAAAAATTACCAGAAACAAATCCGAGCATAGTCCTATACTACTTTTCCATATATTCATTTGATCGCTTGGAGAATAAGTTCTTGTCAGTGTTACTCATTTTTTCCCAAGTACGCGTTTCTTCCATAAGAATAGCATTGCGTGTCGTATACACTAGAATATGTAAAACAGCTATTTTACTTATACTCCTAAGGTTCTAAAAGCTTTATAATAAAAGTAATGTGCCTGCTTCTGCACATTAATATATTATGACAACTTATGATTACACCAACAATAAAGTTAAACCAAACTGTATTATAGTCGTGCTACAGTCAAATCTGTATTTTTTTAATTGATTACGTTTTGAGAATTAATTTTTTAATTGCTGCTATTTGAAAAATTTTTAACGCACAGACACGGGACAGTGTTTAATCTTTAGACTGCCGGCCTGGCACATATATGTGCCAGCTATGACCTTTAATACGCTTCTACAGTTATCTAACCTTTGTATACATAAATTATACCTTAAAAAAATATCGATTTTTTATGCAAAATTACCGGCAGTCTAAGGGTTAAAAGGTCTGTTTTGATAAGAACTAATAATCAATATTACTATGTAACAGTTTAGAAAAGGGACGAATTGGAACGTTAACTTTGTCATAATTTCAAATTTTGAAAAAAAAAAACGGTGACCCATATTTTAAATGTTATTGTGTCTATATAAGAAATAGCACATGGATGAAAAAATTGTGAATATTATAGTATAGTAACATGTTACCGATGCCCTTCATTTCAGAGTCCTAATTAAGTTTAAAAAAATATTATTAAGAATCTTGACATTTTATTGAGTTTCACTAGAAAATATTGCATTTTTTTATTTTTAGGAGCTCTAAATCGATTACGAGAATTAGTATATAAATGTAGACTCTGGAAAAACATTACTTATTACCTAAATAATAAAAATTTGCAGAATTATAATTATTTCTGGCTAAAATCCCTGCATAAATAAGCCATTTCGTCAGTTTCAATTAGATGTAAAAGTTTTGGGGTTATGCTCATATATATATGGGTGTGTATACGTGTGTACGCCGGTAGTGTCTTTAAAGCTGTAAATCTGCAAACCGGATGTGGGAATAACTTGACGAAAAGTCGAAAAGAAAAAGGGACATAAAATAATTCAACTGTCTGTTACTTTTAACGAGATAATATTTTTACTCAAAACTTTTTGTGGACTTGTAGTAAATCGGGGGCTTCACGTTTATCTAATTTTGGATTAATATAAATGCAATTTAGAAACGCAGTTAATAGTTCTAAATCTTGGGCGCCCATTTCAAAGTATATGTAGCGCGGTCGACCCTCAGGCTTCTTCTATACATGCCTTCGGAGCGCTCCATGATAGATAATATCATTTATTTACTTTTAGTTACATTATTATTACATCATATATCTAATTTGGTAGCTTCTATAAATTTAATTACATTTTTGCACTGTGTAGTTGTACATAACATTTCGGAAGTTGTTTTTTTCTTGAGTTTAGCTGCGTTCTGTTCGTTGTTGTACTTGTGTCATTCTGTTAGTAAATGTTTATCGGTGAGTGATTTCCTGCGGAATGTGAATAGTGATTTATTCGGAGCCTTGTTATTAAAATTTGGTGTTTTCTGTTAAATTTGGTGGCTGGGCTGTTTTCGTATATACTTTTCCGCACTTCGTTATGAATGGTTTTATTACTGGCTGTCCATTGGGTGTTCCAGGTGCCTTTAATTGTAGATTTAACTAGATTTTTGAAGTCTTCATTTGTTGCAATGCTTGGGTAGCTGGAGAATTTTAGTTGGCTTGCCAACATTGCTGCTTCCTTCACCTCTTTGATTTTTTTCTCTATTTCATTGTGTATTTTATTAGCTAGTATATCTGTGCTTTTGTTTTATTTCGCAACTATGTTGGCAAACTTTGTAAATATGATAAATTTACCTTCAGTTTCTTGTGCGTGTTTAATAGCGTTGAACAGTGCAATAGCTTGTGTAGTTTGTAGCGTATACCATTTCGAGAGGTTCTGTAGAATCTTTTCGTCGTTATTCAATAACACAGCGCTTCCTGATGACTTCTTCCCTTTGTAGACTGAGGTATAAATCTGTTTATCTTGATCTGTGGCTAGAGGAGTGTCTTGCGTGTTTATAAGAACTTTGCTTAAGAGGTTGTTCTATGGACAAAAAGTTATAATTTCAAATATCGTATGCTCAGGAAATTGTTTGGGCGCTTTGTCCTTTTCCTGACAGTGTCAATTGAATTTGACTTAAAGTAGCTAGAGTTGGGATTATTTAGAAGAGAAAGCACTTTAGATGCATATCAGTGTTAGCACAGTTCTTCGTAGATTTAGGGGTTAATATGTTGCTCTCACATAGTATGCTATACGATAGGCTTGTTCTGTATGCATGTATAGAATTCTTAAAGATGTATTTATTATTGGATCGGGTGTTTGTAAGGTATTTTTACTTGCAGAATCGTATAGCGTACATCCATAGTCAAGCTTGGATCGGATCAAGGTTTTATTGTATTTGAGATAGTTCCTTGATCCGCGGCCCAGCCTTTAGCAGAAAGTACTTTTAAAACATTTAAACGTATTCTTCGGTAGCACTGATCTTTTAAGTTTTTTATGTGTGGTTTCCACGATAATGTGTTGTCAAAAGTGAGTACGAGAATTTTTATTTGGTTAACGATTTTTATTTTTTCGTTTTGTATGTGGAGATTTACCAGTTTCTTAGTTTTTCTGTTTTAGAATACTGGTCTCTATGTTCGTGCCTTCCATGAAGATAGTGACATCGTCTGCAAATATTGTGAATTTAATTGGTGGAGGTATACAATTTTGTATATCATTTATGTATACCAAAAAAGGAGTGACACTTATGACCGATTCCTGAGGAACTCCATTCGCGATTTGCACTAGGTCTGATAGTATATTGTTAACTCTCATTTATCTTTCAGTAATGAAGTTTTCTATGAAGTGAAATATGTTTCAATGAAGTGTTGTGAATAATATATTTATTTTTGTATCTCATAAAAAATGGCTAAAATTCACTATCTTTCAAGAATTACGATAAGCTACTGAAAATAATGAATTTTAGTACATCTTATATGATTAAAGCTAAATTTAAATAGTACATTTTGAAAACATCAAATACAAAATATTCATTAACAATCGAGTACTTTGAAATACTCTATATAAAATTGTAATGATAATTTTTGTAAAGTAGGTGTATTATTTTTTGTATTTCTGTATATAAAATGGAAAAATCTAGTTGGTATCATCTTTTTTTAATGTTTCGAAAATCGCATTTTTGCCGCATTTTTACCCAAAAAACCACTGTGCGTCGTAGCGGTGAAGCATCTAAGGAGCAAAGGTTGGCCCTTGGGAATGCCCGATTGGAAGCAGAGCACTGCTATGAGGAAGCTGAAGGAGGCTAACTAGGAAAGGTCACGAACTCCGGATCACGGATTTTGCTGAAACTTTGATGTATGTTTTTAGATGCTAAAATATCGCTTTGACAAACTTAAGTTATCGACAGGTTTAGCTGTATCTGAAAGAAATACTGAAAAAGATGCTCTGTTTCATTTGTTTATTGGTTAAGCTAAAAAATCCTTATATATAATTGTAAAAAAGGTACTTCCGAATGCGACTAGAAAGTTAGTAGTTTTTCGAACGCTCTACATATAAGGATTAGGTTAGTAAGGTGTAGTCGTAAACATAGCAGTTTTGTATACATCCGCCGATTCATAAATACTTACAGTGATTTCAAGTTTTTCCATACCATTCCAGTACACCATTCCAGTGAGTTGGAAAGTAAGAACTTATTCAGTGCATTTGTTTGAATGTAAACTGTTGAAGAAAAGAGTTAGTGAAGCGTGATTCAAGTGATAATAAGGATTTTCTGAAAGTTGTAACGTTGTACTTTTTCATATCCCTATACAACCGTACAACTTATTTATTTGGGCAGGATCTGGAGGCTGATTGATCCGATCGTCACGGAGTCAATGGGATGCCGACTCCTACGCTGAGGAAGGTGGGGACAAGGTTTCGTACACACAATCATACTCAGAACTTACAATCACTTTTTACTATATTTATTCCTCACAATCAATATCACAGAAATTCTCGACAATTATAAACGTGTGGCTTTATTCCACGCGGCCTCAGCGCTATCTGCTACTGGCGTCAGGGCGTCCCCCGATCTCGCTGGTGTTGGCAGCTGGTTGGTCGTCGGCCGGTTGACGGTGGTCGCTGGCGGTGCCGACGGTGAAGACGAGGCTTCTCTCTTCTCTCACTTGTTTGGCATGCCACGAAGATTCCAGCTCAGCCAACTGGCCGACGCTGGTCAGAGCCACATACGACTTGATGGACTTCACGTAGCCTCGGCTCTGACTTCAATTGAACTGTCGACTTGACTGATTGTAATCCACTGACTAACTGAACTCTGGCTTGTCGCTCTCGCAAGCGCTGGTTCGCGCCACGTCGGGAATTGTTGTTGTCTCCTAGTCTCACTCACTCACTCACTCACTCACTCACTCACTCGCTCACTCACTCACTCACTCACTCACTCACTCACTCACTCTCTCTCTCTCTCTCACTCTCTCTCTCACTCACTCACTCTCTCTCTCTCTCTCTCTCTCTCAACGTCAATTATGATCGATGATGTTCGTCGATGTCTTCGCTGCGTTGCCGAATACTCAAGAACAAACACACAGCCGGGTTAGTGTATACAATAGTTGTAAATATATATGCAGGAGCCGGGCCAAGGCAGGCGCTTTGAGGCTAGACTCGACGAGGAAAACCGCCTTAGCGAAATCCTCGTCACAAAGTTTAACAAAAATCCCCTCTTATATTAATATTCATGTTCACTAAAATGTTGGAAACGCGAAAAATTGAAAGAGACAGATAGATGTGTATAACAAAGGAGTGCGTGAGACAGAGAGATGAAGTGACTGAGAGAGAGAGAGAGAGAGAGAGAGAGAGAAGGGGGGAGATAGAATGAGAGAGGGAGAAAGGGGGGGATAGAGTGAGAGAGAGATTGATTGATTGATTGATTGATTGGTCGTTTTATTTGACGCCGTGGGGTTTGACCCCGTCTGGCGCTTAAGGCAAGAATACAAAGTAAATGCTGAATACAGTAAACAACGTAATATAAGTGTAATATAAACAAGGCACTGAAAAAAAAACAGTATAAAAGGGTAATTTACAATAGAAGATCGCAAGGATAATTAACAATAAAAGGTCGTAGAACTACGAAGGTGTTTAAGGCGCAGTGAAAGGGAAAGAATACAACTAATAACTAGAAAAAAAAAATAAAAATAAAACAAGAATAAAAATAGAAATCGAAATAAGAATAAGAATAAAAATAATAGTGAAGCTAAGCGCTGAGGACGGCCAAATGATGGCTGCTATAGCCTGGCGCGCGGAACGTTGAGAGGATTGGGCGAGAGCCGCTCGTCGTGCACACGCCAAGCCCAGTCAGCCATATCCCTCTCGTAGAGGATGTTGAACAGCGAGCGCTTGAACGCGTGCAGATTCTCCGGCGTAAAATTAGTGTCGTTCATGGAGTTTAGGAGTGCCATGGATTCAAGTGTAAAAGAGCGCTTGTACGGTACAAAAGGTTGAGGTGGGCGCCTTTCGGACCGGCGTACAAAAATGTCGATGAGTTGGTGGCGGCGGAATCGATCGGCTAAATAAGGCGGGGCATCGTACGCAACCACCGAGTAGGCGAGGGCGCAGACGAAGTTCTCACTAAGTCTGAGGGCGGGGTAACAACGCAGGTTAAGCAGGTGAGGTGTGGCGTGGGTTAAGAATGGAAGGCGACCGACAACGAAGCGCACGCAGGCCTTGAGAGATACCTCGATGCTCTTGATGCGCGTGTCGTCGAGGTGATGGTAGACCACGCACGAGTAATCGAAACGCAGGAGCACCAGGCTCTCCACTAAGCATTTTCTTAGCGATCTTGAGACAGAGCGACGATGGAAGCGCAGGGTATGCAGGGTGCTGCGTACTCTGCGGGTCACTTCGCGTGTGTGCAGCTTCCAGGTGAGCGTGGGCGAGATGGTGACACCAAGGTTGCGCGCTTCGGTGACATAAGGAAATTCAATTGATCGTGACTCTCGGCAGAGTGGAGAGGTCTAGCCTGGCCGTGTATAGCTCGCTTCCCAATATCATGACTTTCGTCTTGAGGGCGTTCAGCAGTAGGCCGTTCTCACTGACCCAGTCGGCAATAGCCTGAGCGTCGGCGGAAGCACGCACGATAGCTTTCGGCAAATCATCCAGAGAGGAGTGAAGGTATACTTGCGTGTCATCAGCGTAGATCATCACCTGAGCAAAGGTCAGTGCTGCGGGTCGCCAGACGACGCTCGAAGCTAGTCGGAGATGGAGCCTCCATAGTTAATGACCGCTTGTAAACGATCAGGTAAGTAGCTAAAAAAGCACCGCAGCGCGTGATCAGATACATTAAGGGCCTTTAGATTTGTCAGGAGGCGTGCGTGAGAGATCGAGTCAAAGGCCTTCAAAAAATCAAATAGGATGAGGGTGGTGAGCATCCTATCATCGATGGCTTGGCTCACGTCCTCCAGCACACCTAGCAGGGCAGTCTGAGCGCTGTGGCCTCGACGGAATCCAGCCTGGCGTGGGTGGAGAATACTATGTATCTCAAGGTAGCCAGACAGTTGGTCGTGTACTAGACACACGTGAACTTTAGACCACTCAGAGAGGAGCACGATTGGCCTCGTGTCTGATGGAAGCCTCGGGGTTTTAGTTTTTGATAGTGGCCGAACAAGAGCCTTTTCCTACTCCGATGGAAACTTAGCATTGATAATCGACGAGTTCAGTAGTGATGTAATGCTGGCGAGTGCTGTACCCGCGACGAGCAGAATCATGCTGTTGGAGATGCCGTCCAGGCCCGAAGCTTTGGATGAAGAGTAGTTGATGGCCCGGAAAACTTCGTCAACGGTGATAGGACGAAGGTGAAATTCACGGTAGACACAGGCGATGAGCGGATGCCGGACTATGGAGCTATAATCGGATTCACTGATCGGTGGGTGGCGGAGTGCTGGAGCCAGACATGCGAAGGCGGTGAATTTCCCGCATTTGGCCTCGGGGCTGGGGGCCTCTTCAAGGCGCATCGAAATATAGCGGTTCTTGGCCGAGTCAATTGCTTTTGATGCCCTTGCACGAGCGATTCGGAAGTATTGCAGGTCAGCTGCTGAGCCTGAGGTGCGAGCCACTCTGTAGGCGTGATCGCGAGCGCGCATGATCAGGCGCAGCGCAGAACTCACCCAGGGCTTGCGACGTGAGGAGAGCGTGATGGAGCGAATGGGTGCGCAGGCGTCGAACGCAGTAATAACGGCTTTGGTGAGGCGGCGCTTGTCCTCGGAGACGTTGTCAGGGCAGAGGCCCATGAGTGTACCGGAGGAGGTGGAGTAGGTGATGAAGCTGGGGGGGAGGGGGGTGGACGAATGGAGGGAGTTTCTCTAGCTGGCCGAGGAGGTTGCGGTTGAGTGCTACGGCGCTGAGATTTTTAAGGTTACAGAATAGGATGGGCTTAGAGGTGGGAGGAGGGTTTCTGCAGGGGTAGGTGAGTTTGATGAGGTCATGACCGGTGATGAAGGGAGCTGGTGATTTGGAATAATCCAATATGGGATAGGGAGACTTCGTGATGAATAGGTCTATCCAAGTATGGGAGTTATTCCAGAGTTGATGGTGAGTAGGTGGGGCCGAGACGAGGTCAAGAGAGTAATGGTCAATAAATGATTGGAGTTTGGCGGAGTTAGCAGCGTTGGGGGTGGCCATATTGATATTAAAATTGTCAGTGATGATAACGGAGTGGAAGTGCTGGAGGTAGGAAGAGAGAGCGGATAGAAAATCATCAGGGTAAGCGGAGGGAGGACGGCGATAAATGGCAGCGACGAGAATTTTGGTGAGAGAGGAAGTGATTTTCAGAATGAGAAATTCTGGTTTATTCTCGAAGGCAAGTTCTTTGACCGTGAGAATCTCGACGGTCAAGTTATCGCGGACACAGATTCCGACGCCGCCAACGTCCATCCCCTCCCTATCTGCGCGAAAGAAGTTAAAGCCATCGAGGCTGAGATGGGAGTCGTCCATGCCAGAATGCAAGAACGTCTCGGTGATGGCGAGCACATCGAAGTGCGTGATGGAACACTTAGCCTCGAGGAGCGCGAAATGGGAAGGAGATAGACGCTTTACATTTATATGAACACCTACAAGATTATTGGAGGCGGAATCGAACGAGGGAAGTTACAACATGCGACGATTGGCCCCTTTGACATTCGGGCGTTGAGCGTGACGGTCGAGTACGTGGTGGCGAGCGCGGCAAGATCAATGTCGTCCTGCACTGAGACTAACGACCCGTCTTTCGTGGGACGCAGGAAGACCGTGAGGTTCTTCACTATGGGACGCAGGTGTCCTAGTCCCTTGTGCAGCGCTGCAGCACGTTTCAGGAGCTTGTGCACCGGATCTGGCCGTAAAGCGTTGACCGAGAGTTTGTCGGTACCACCATGGCGAGCGTGAAACCAAACGCACGCAGAGCAGCCAAAGGCGCAGGAGCAGCGGAGTTAGCAGCCGTGTTGTCAAAGCGGGCTGATGGCTTCCACGTCCGAAAGCCTACAACAAGGAGTTGGGTTAGGTATGTACTGCTGCAGCTTCAGAGCAGTGAGAAGGACAGCCGCGAGTTGCAGAGGCTCTTGCTGGACGGCCTGGGGGATCCCACGCACGATGATTTTCTTCGATGGATCGTTGGCAGAGTGACTCTCGATTGGTGGTGGTATTTCGGGCGACGCCAAGTCAGTATCGAGACGAGCGCTGAGGGTTTGCTGAATAAGGGCGACCTCTTCGACACGAGATGAAAACTCATCAACGCAGGTGGCGAGGTTGGTGAGGGAGCTTGTGATTCCGGCGATGACACGCGAGGGACGCGGCGTTTGAGTCGTGCGAGCTCTTCAGTAGGTTATAAAAAACCTGCATGGAAGGTGGTGCATCCTGGAGCGCGACACGGATCGAGTCGTCATCATCAAGCTCGAGGAAAGGTACGCCCGTTTCGATGTCTTGGTCCATCCTGTCTGCGTTCACTTGTGGAGACGGCAGGGCGACGCACAGTGGGGCAAAACCAAGGAAAAATCCTCAAAATTCCGCTTCCACTCAATTTCGCATAACAAAAATATTTGACAGTATGTTTTGCTTCGTTTTTTGAGTTATCTATGACTCACCGTTTCCCCTGATATGTCCAGATTTGTTTATAAACATGTTGTTGGTGCATGTCCATGTGTGTCTCATGAATTCGATTTAACTCGAAGACTGAACTTATTGTCACATTTAAGAATCACGAAAACTATAACATATAAAGCAATATTTTGCGTATTTTTATACAAATATATATATA
>JAWWEQ010046262.1:0-16605 GCA_035583055.1 Torymus tubicola | reverse complement strand
TATAAATTAATCAAAATCGGTCAAAAATGCAGAAAATGCTAAAATCACCAACTTTGACCCTCTGCCACTAAAAAACTGGAAGTGAAAAAAATCTGAAAAAATTCAGGGTAATATATGGGATGGTTACGAAGCGATTTAGGTAATTTTAAAAGAAAAAAAAATTTTGACCTCTCGATTCACCTGAGAACTGCCCATATACACATTATTTATTAATAAAATATTATTTTGCAACTTTATGATGGTATAGGAATTTCATTAACTGCTGAGTTGAAAAGGTCGAGATTATTTGCAGCGCACTGCGGTTTCCCAGAGCGCAATTATGAAATAATTTTGGTTACGATTTTCCTTTAATGGCTTTCGAACGGTTTTATATATACCGCCTTGCGAAATGTAAAGCAATTACGAAGCTATGTATGTACATGTAGGCGACTGTAGGTCTCAATAGCTAATCGTTTTTCTTTTTTTATGACCGAAAAAAATTCTACAGCATGCGCCTAAGAGCTTGGAAAATCTATGCGAAACTTGAACCTAGCTTTACAATATTGTTACAAAATACGCGCAATTATCAATTTAAAATGGAAAAATATTAGTATATATATTTATTACAACAAGGCAATAATCAAAGCATATGAAAACCTTGCTAAAGAAATATCACGAGTATATCGAAAAAGCAAGCAGCACCACCTATAATACCCAATGAAAAAAAATACGAGACAAAAAAAAAGATCGACATCATAAACTCGAATCGCGGTGGGCGGGCGCATATAAACAGCGTTATCGAGAGCCGAGTTCCTCCTTTTACGCAGGCACGCTTACTTGCGAATAACGGTACCCCGGCGCCGTTAAAATTCTCGATTTCGCGTAATTCCACAAGCGCGCGCTTGCGGGAAATGAAAGAGCTGCGCCGTAAACGACGAGAGAGAACGGCTTCATTCGGTTGTGTTTATCCCGACGAGGAAGTATACATATATATATAAGCTCTATACTATAAGAAAGCGCGTATTCGAAAACTTGCGTCTCTTGGCAGTGTCTCGTTATGCAAAGCAAGAAAGATAAGGTTCGCGTTTATCGGGGGCTATGGCTTTCCGCGCTGGATTTCAGCGACTTTCCGCACCCTCGTGTATAATTGTCTTAGGTTACATGTGTATATATATTATATACGCGGAAAAAGAGGAAGAGATAGAGAGGGAGAGATCCGTGTATATCCTTGAGCCCGAATTAGTTGCGCTTAAATTGCGCGCAGTATGTACGGTATTGTGTCATGTGTGTATGTGTATATAGGAGGAGTGCGGATTCACGACACGTGGATAATTGCGCGTGAATGAGTTAAGAGGAAAGATTTTAGCCTCGTAATACATACACACTTTTGTGAAAAACGTGACGGAGCAATAAAGGTTTCCGCATATTATATTTATATACGAATTTATGATGTAACGATATATTTTTTTTCTACATTTCGAAACTGCGAGTTTTAAAGAAGTAAAGCTTCCTCTGAGAGGAAGTAACTACTCAAATATGCGAATAATTGTACGACGTAGAAATTTTACATGTTGGATTATAAGTAAACAGTTCCGCGTGACAGATTTTTTGTGTATTTTGATGACTAAATGTAGATTATCTCATAGGACGTCGTGTTTTATCCTCATTATTTAAATTACTTTTAAAATATGTACATAATTAGAACGCAGCACATAGTGAAGGAAACAACATCAGTATTGTGAGAATTATAATTACAATTGTAAATATAACGTGTAATATTCTTTCTATATTACTGTTTGTACTAACTTTACTTATAATTACTTTTCAAAATATACGCATATTTAACAGCAAACAGAACAACGCAAGTCTCCCTCTCTATCGCTTCGCATGACATAATCGGCTAAGACGACGCACAACTGCTGCTGCTGCGGCTGCTGCTGTTTTGCGCGCAAATTCTATAAATACATGTATATACACAACCACGCGCGCGTACGTGATGCTGGCGCTATACTACACCGTCGCGCGATGAAATTCAATGTAAAAGGCCGAAACCAACTCTGCGTCTCGGCGGCGATCGCCTTGGGGAAGAATATAAGAAACTATATGGATATATATACAAACACAGCGCGCGCACCGGCCGTGACCCGGATGGCGCTCCCGTTTTTTTCGGCAACGGTTGCTGAAGCTTTTTCTGGAAATTATTGCGTGCGTATTATAGACTCGTATGTGTGTGTGTGGAGAGAGAGAGAGAGAAAGAGGTAAGAGGTAAAGGGAGCGGGGATGACTCGCGGCGCGACGAAATGTGGGGCGCAAATAAAGGGTTCGGCTTGCGTAAGTAGCGCGTGTGTGTACGTGTATGTATATATATTGTGACGAAGGTGGCAGCCACGGGTGCGTGTGTGCAGTGCATGATAAATCTGTCGGTGCGCGCGAAGATTGGTACAGCGTTCGGATTATAAGTGAGAAGGAAAGAGAGAGAGTGTAGGAGGTGGGGAGGGATAAGCAAATGAATTTTGTGTTTCTTTTGCATGAGGTATACGTGTTAATTTTCTCGGGGAATTGAACATTGCAGTAAAAAAAGTTAATCCTCTTAGATAGTGTTTTAGTGGAAGGGGTGGTTCGGTGTGATGTAATGATTTAACGGAGCAGTTTACGTCATTTTCTGCGAGGGGAAATTCTTAATCCCTTTAAGCATTGGTAGTTTTCTATAGATATGCTGTTACAAAATGCGTGGTGTCTCAAGGTGTTTGTAGTAATATTATAGTTAAGTGTGTAAAGTACGTGGGTTCGACATTAAATAGATAAACGACTTTAAACTAAGTTGTTAAAAAATAAATATATGTACATACAAAATACACAGTTCATTTTATTAGAAAAAACAAGATTTTTGTAATGCTAGACAGGTATTGTCATTGCCGTTTATCACGGTGTATGCTGATCGTACGTGTCTAAAATTTAATAATTGATACTTTAAATTGATATAATAACTCGTAAAAGCAAATTATAGTCATTGGTTGTAAAGTATGCGTCAATGGTATCTCATGTTACAGCATATTTTTATACAAGAATTCTCTCTAATTGACATGCGCACCTCCTAAGCATTTTCTCAAAATATCGTATTTATTAAATTCTATAAGTACCTATTAACTTAGCCAATAATTTAAGCTTGCAACATCATAACGAAAATACTTGTGAGAAATATTAAAATACAGGGTGATGTTAAGATATAAGCAATAATGTAACATACGAAAATCTAGAAAGCGATATAAAAATCTAATATACCACTTAATCATTATTCTGATCTTCATGAAATCCTCGTGAGAATATTATTTGAATATCGGAAAAACTTTCCGTTTTCTAAACCAAAAACGTGTACGGCGCACAGTCTACGACAATGTACAACAACTGCGTGTGTTTTGCACAACATCAGTCAAACAGTGTAGTTAATTAACAATAGTTAACAGTAAAGAATCTATTTCCGTCTTAGTTTCACTTATTTATGTTTATCTTAGCTACTATACTTGTGTAAGACAGTCGGATAGATGGAGTTCTGCACGTTTATTTAATATTTTTACTCTGAAATAAAAAAAACTCGAAGGTCTAACATGAGTGGTTACATAATAATTGGCACATGCGATACTGGTATTTCTTCTTTTATTTTATCTGAAACTGTTCTATTCTTTTTTGTGCTAACTCTTTATAGTCACATTATCTAAATTACAAATAACGCTAGAAAAGAAGTGAATATAGTCTGTTATTGTTATAAGTTTAAAGCTTTTATAGTATTTTGATGATCAATAATTAAAATGATCATCTGCGCGATAATTTGTCAAAGAATAATTTGTAATTGTAGCTTTTTACAATTTCAAATAAAAATAAGGAATAGAAGCGCAATATTGACGTTATTCTGTTGTAATATTTATAATTCAGTCACTAGCACTTACTACCTTGAAAGTACTTTAAAATACAAATAAATGAAGACGATACATCAGTATTCTCGCAAAGTCACTTCAATTTTCGCTCCACTTCTCCATTAGATCAACTCAATCTGTACCTGTACACCATTAACCACCGCAGTGAGCAACCCCAATCTTGAAAGCCAAAAAAAGAAAAATCAGTCCGCACACCGACCATTTGAAGAAAGCCACAAGCAATCTCTAAAACCGACCTCGCCGTCCTTCCTTCACAGTCCACACAACTCACACATACACAGTGGAGTGCAGAGTCGTGTCTGCTCCAGGAGCGGGTATAGGTGTGTGTGTGTATATATACACGTCCGACTACACACGTCCAGTCTCTCTCTTCTAGCTTACTAGCAGTCCGCACGTCGGCATTCCGCGGAGGGCCGGCCGCCACCGCGATCGGAAACCTGCATCGTGCGACCGGCATTTTTTCCCGACGCCCGCGGATCGGGTATAGATTCCTCTGGTCGTGACTGGACGCGCGCGCGCGGATAAATTCCTCTTGCGCTCCTGCTCGCGTGGCTGTGTTGTGCGATGGAGATTTTTCAATTTTTCCACCGATTAGATTACGAAGTTGAGCTTGCCCATAGGTTGGGTTAGATTATCGTCGTTCAACTCAGCTAGGGTTTGCTGTCTGGTTGTACTTGGAGTTTACTAATTGTGGCTCGTTAGTATAAGTTTTCTTAAGTTTTACAGGTTTTTTTTTTAATTGAAAGATAGATTGACGATAAATTTTGTTGTTTGTTGACATTTATTAGACAGAGTGTAGGAGTTGTAGTTTTATACATGTAAAGGTTCAATCTAGTTATGCAATTCAATTAAATCCTTGCACGTGTTATACTTGAATGTAATACGTGTGACTTTTCTTTTTAATTTGAAAGAAAATTTATTACTTCATTGTATCTTATCTCTTTTATACATCCGTTGTTTGTCTTATAATACGTTTGCACTTTACCAGTTAATAGTTTGTTATTTATATCCAGGCTATACTTATATAAATTACTGAATGTTGATAACATTTAAATGTTTAAATTAACAAACAGCGCATATGTACCATAAATTGTATAATAAACAGTAATCGTATTATTTTGAAAAATTTTGGAAATATATTCACTGCTCTATTACAACTGTTTGCTGTCAATAATTCCTTATACGTGTATTTGAATAGAAAGTCAAATAGCCTTTAATAAAAGATATTGAAAAGTAACGCTTCATGCTCGTACAATTTGTGCAAATGAAAGATATGCTTTATTACCTTTATTCAAATTTTTTCAGTAATAGCAGCATTTTGATTACCTATTACTTTGAATGTTTTCCACGCGAAATAACGGGGCTTTTTACGTTGCATAGATAGAAAGTCATAAGTAAAATTGCAATGAATCGCAATTCCCTTGCAAATCATCACGAGTTCACTTGAAAGTTTGTAATCGCACCCTGTCATTCACTCATATAAGCAATAAATTACGTTTCACGATGCAATGCAGAAAAGTAGTATAGATATTGTATGCAAAACACATGTTTTCGTTATAAAATGCCGTTCTCTCTTGCTTTAGCATATAAAGTATATATATCGCTCACACCGAAGTACAAATATGCACACATTTCTTAAATTACTGTTTCACACGATAACGTTCACTCTACACAATACGGACACTAATCTTTTCGTATATATATATAACTCAACCGAGAATTATGACACGGAACTTCGAGGAATAACAAATTGCTGAATTCCCGAATACAGGGACGTGCGACCGCATCGAAACGAGCCAATTTCCCTGCGCGGCCTGCGGAAAAATCCCGCAACGAAATCCGCTCACTGAAAAAAGTTTATCTCGTCTCCCTCTCTCAAAGCGAAAGAGGACTCTCGCAACCCTTATCAGCTTATGCTAATATTTCGTTTGATAAAGCACTCGCGCTTATCGTTCGTATATGCGCACGCGCTACGCCGTCCCAGATTCTTCTCTCTTACGGCGCATTGTCAACGAGGCGCGCGGGAAGAAGCCTTTTTCTTTTTTTTCGCCAGTATTATACTATTGTAGCTTAGACACTATATACTCGTCTCTTTGAGGTCGATTTTTGGGGATTTGCGTAGAGAGATCCAATTTGGATGATTTGTGGTGCGTGGGCGCGGCTACAGCGGCGGTATAAACGCGATTGGAAACTTTTGTACGGTGAGAGGATTAGCGCGCGGGATTCATAAGTCCTGCGGATTTATCAGTGCAGTTCATTGACATGCATTGGATATATTTGCGGGTGAGATTGCGTTTGCTGGTATAGAGCTTTGGTTTTTGATTTGTTGACTGCGTATTTTTTTTTGCATTTTTAGCAAGGTATTTTCTCTACAAAATTTATTTAGTAAAGCTATAAGTTTGATTTAAAATATTATTGTTATTTATCAAGAATTACAGTTATATAACTATTTAAAGCAATACTAATTCCTGTATTGAATGCCATAACTATGTAGCTATCAATTACATTCGTACGAATCATCATCGTGCTGCAAATCAACTCGTACGCAGGATAGAAAATTCTTCAATATTCATTGATGTGGAAGCTCTCTCTCTCTCTCTCTCTCTCTCTCTCTCTCTCTCGGTACACGAGATTGAATAGCGGTATAACGCGGAATGCCTTGACGAGTATAGGTATATAATAGGTGCAAATTAAAATCATCCATTTAGAAAGCAGCGACCTTCGACATGTCCTGCTTGTGCCGCGTCGCTGCGTATTATACACGCACAACGTGCGCCCGGGGAACGTAATCTAATCAATTCTTTGATATTGCAGTTAGTTACGCTTTTTAGTAACGCGTGCAAGCGCAGAGCCTCAACCATTTATTAGCCGTTCAAAATAATACTAGTCTGTGCTGTGTAGCTAGTGAATTATATTAGAATATTTTTCAGTCAAATAATTTTAACAATAAAAAATACACATTCCTACATAAAATTATCCAGTTGACGTAAATTAATTGGAAGTAGTATTTTTAAAACAGAAAATTAATTTATTTATTCAATATATTACTATAATTAATTTAACGTTTCAAATAAAGACATCCGAGTTTGTAATAAAAAGATTTATTCAAAGCAGTTAACATCCAGAGAGTGTAACGAACGCTCCGGTCGCCACCTCCGCGTTATCATACACACATACAGACTGAAGCAGCGTGAATTTCAACTCGATGCTAATCCACGTAACAGCGAAACCCACACGGCGTGGGTGCGTTACGCGCCTCTCTCTCACTCCTCTCGCTAATAAGGAGCACTTGGCCGTGGTCAGCAGCACGGCTAGAAAGCCGCACGTACGCGCGACCTTCGCGCGTAATAGACCAGTCGCTCGTGCCCCTACAAAATCAGATACACACATATACGGGTCTACCTACCTCACCTACCTGCGATCACCACAAGCTGCTCGTCGAAAACTTACGTAGGCGCTTCTACGTGTATATATATATTACACTCGCGTTGTAGTATAGTGAATGGCTGGAGCGCGTGTGCCCATTCATGGCGCAGCAGCTCACGCTCGCGCCGACCACTTTACTATACGCACGTCGTGCGTTATCGCCTGTGCCCCGGCTCTTTATGTATATAGACCGATTTCCTTTTCGCGCTGCGTGGGCGTTGTAGGAGAGTCATATAGGTAGAAAGAGAAAGAAAACTGCCACCTGCCGTCGACGACGAGGCAATGAGTTCTCTCTCTTGTCGTGGGTGCACGCGTAAGATATTGTATATAATATAGTTGAAGTGTGCGGGAATGTGCGGTGGAAAAATGAATGGGCATTCGGAGAGGTGGAAGAGTTTATCGCGTTTTGACATTGCGGTCGTTGTTACCAGAGGGTTATTAAGTTGTATAACGTTGGTAATGGTGAGTAGTGAGGTATGTGATAAGAGAATAAAATTGAAAACAGGAAATCGTTTATTTGTGAGTGGATATAACTGGAGTTTTGAAAAAAAAACCGTTGGAAATATTTGTAATTTTTAAGTAGCGATTAGACTGTTTATAGTTTGAATAAAATGTACTATATTAATTGCTATAGAAATAATCTTATCGCCAAATCTAAAATGTATCAATTTTTTAATTCTAAATTTAATAAGAATAAATTTTTTATATCATATAGCAAAAGTGTACTTTTCAAATAGTTTTGATCATTGATTCTGAATAGTGTATAAATCGAGTTATTAAAATTGTGAATATTCACAGTTCCACATTGATAAAAATGCTATTTAAAATAGTTGCGATATGCCTTATTCATTGTAGTTTCGCGGAACGCAGCCATCGCTCTAACTACTTTTTTATCTAATCACTTCCACATAAAAAGCTTACCTCGTTAAACGTCGGAAATGCATAAAAAGTGATTAAACATTCAATTTTCCGCTTTACATGCTGTTTTTAAAAGAATAAAAACAGTTTGTGTAAAAAATATTTTGAAATGTACATATACGTTGACTGCATTCGATTCAGATTATTTAAATTACTTGGAAATTTAGTAACGTGAAAAGAATTTCTCGTGGTAATAACAACAGAGCTATTCTTTATAAAAAAAAAAAAAAAAAAAAAATAGGTCATGGATGGAAGCTAAACGTTTTAATAAATAATGGAATAAATAACTCTTAACTTTACGCATTTAACATTTATATATCCATTGACTCACTACGAAAACATTTAGATTCCAAACTATTTTGAAGCATTGTTTACACTGAAATCATCATACGCGTTTATAGCACACTGGGTTCTATTAAAAAAATCATAACACTCAAATGAACGGCGACATTCTTAGTATTCGATAGTTTCCCCGATCACTCCAGCCAATAAACCGAACTTAATCAGCGCATTAAAGCTGCATTCTGTCGTTTTGCATTCAATCGCTTCAACTGAAACCAAAAAAAACCATAGCAGCAACTCGGCACAACATCGATCGAAATCAAAGTAAGTTCGCCATAAGTAAATTATCGGGCAATCGGGGATTAACGGCCCCCGACGCATCGGGGCCAGCCGATCAGTTCTCGCACGAGAGAGAAAACCGTTCCTCATTCCCGCAGCCCGTTACAAATGGATCTTCGTCTCTCATTCGCGCACGCACATATACACATGAAAATTTATGACTGCAACGAGCGTGAGCGCGTTTTATTGAAATTACAAGCCGCGCTCGCCGCGTGCAATTGAAATCGCGAGCGTGATGGCGCAATGGAGATCGATCGCGGCGCGAGCACGCGCGTATATATGCTGTTTTATTGTTATTCCGCTCGCGGCGCGGTTTGCACGCGGATCGAGAGATCGCGGTTGACGTTGCGTATATATGTGTGTGTGTGCAGGCGGTACTACTGACATTGAGGGTCGCCGCGCAGATTTCTCGGGAACGAGGCCGGTTTCCTTTGTTGCCGCGATCTATTTTTCCGCAGGGGGGAAAGGAGAAACATTGCATTGATGCCGCATGTCGTATGTGCGTCGTGGCTGCCGCGGTTTGCCATTCGCAATGAAGGTTTTTAGGACGACGATGAGACAGTTGATTTTTATATAGGTTTCTAAAGGAACGCGATTGTTTGCTCGGACATGATCCTGATTGAATTGTTTTTTAAGAGAATGATTTACATGGCAATTTGGATATGCAAGACTTTGCTTCTATTATAATTGAAATGTAGATGCCTTTTTAACAGATGAATTTTAATTGAAAAGATTAGAATAGTGTGATATATAATGTTTAAAAATATTCAAACTCTAACAAATGAAATGACGTCAATATACTGTAACATATACGATAGGTTTAAAAATTTGTAACTTATACTTTGTCCTGATTAATTATACATTACAAAACGTTAAATTATATTACTTCTATGACAATTTTGATGATTTTATTATATACTAATAACGATATTTAATAATATAATGCGCCATAAAATACTTTCACCGATTTTTCTTGTTTAACCAAGATTAGATTTGATCTATTTTGATCTCCTATAGTAAAGTTTTATTATATCAACATTATACACTTGATAATTTCAAATATTGTAGTTAATTATACTTTACGAGCTCGATATTCTATTCTGCAAATAATTCTCATATCGAATATAAAATTTTAACTTACGTAAGGCGAACAACACGTCGACACGCGGGCAAATAGATGAAATTCAAGCGCGTTCTCGACACTTCCGAGGAGAGGAAATTCGAGGAGACAACACACATACGCACACATACACACACATATTCACCGAGAGACCGTAATTATTGAAAGAGCTGACTGTATTATCGCGCGCGCGCGCCGCGATTCGCTCGTGGGCGAATTCGATACGCGCACGCGTGCTTACGAGGGCGTTTCTTTATCGTATAACTCAATGAACGATTTCCTTTCGTCGATAAGATCAAAAGCGAGTCGAAAGCGCGAGAATTTTTTCATAGATCCGTATCGTTTGTTTAGCCCGTTTGTTTCTTTGTTTTGGGGAGGCAATGAGAGCAAGATGATTTTTTTATGGTTTCAAGTTGTAATAAATGCATATATGTTTATATGGCCTGAAGAAGGCGGTTAATGTTTTAAAAGTTTCAAAAATTCCCGTGTTGGATAAAATATTAATTTGGCTGTGAGTCATATGTCAACAATATGCGCGTTTGTACTTTGTAAGATTGCACAAGGATATAATAAATGTAGAAAGAATGTACACAGTATAAAAAAAATACAGATCAGTTATTTAACACGATTATTATACGTGAAAGAGTGTGATTTCGCAAATTCAGTTTCGCTTGTGTAGAATTCACAACAGTTTCATAAACTTTTCCTTGTCAATACCATTGTTATTCAGAATACACTTAACATTTTCAGAAAAATATGTAAAATCAGATCACCGTATCGAAAGTCAAACAAAAAATATTCTGCGACACCACGCGCCGACCTCAAAATATCCATTTCTAATGTAACGAGCGAAACCACGCCTATCATTCATACCGCGGCTACCAGCAGTAACAGCAGCAGCGGCGGCACTTGCAAAATGTTTGAACAACTCGTGGTATGCTGAACGCCTCTCGTATACACATACATATACACGTATCTATAATATATACATATGCACTAGCACGCGCAGTATTATGAAAGCTATAGGTATACAAGCGCAGGCGCAGCGAGCACAGCAATTTACGAGTGGGACGTGACGCGGACAATTCCTCTTGTCTTATTACTTTGTACGTTTGCGCATGAATTTATAATGAAACGTGGAAGTGAAAACACAAGCGGCAAAGCGCGTCCAATGACATTTTTTTCTCTTCGTTCTGCGCAGGAAAAATGGTTTCTATATTTAGCTCGCGAGGCATATAAGTGTGAGGTTTAGTAAAGCGAATAAATATACCGTTATGTTTCTTTGTAAAAATTACATACGTTTAAAGAACAATTGTTAGAATTTTCCTTGAGGTAATTGTCGGTTAATTTTTTGTTCCAAACGGTTAATTTGTTTGGAATATTCATTTAGCGGATTATATATTGTTAAACAAAAAAAGAAAAAAGGATAATTTCAAGTATTATTTATTACTTTTGACATTTGCACTATTTTATACTTTTCAAATTATCTTGTTACCTAAAATTCATTCATCCACTTACTTACAATCTCATTCAGTTTAACCTTATACCAACATAGCTAAAAGTACACCTCGATACCATTCATAACATCCCTACATGCAAGACAAAAAAATTCGCGTCACCCGCAGCCTAAACATACGAACTAAAACGACAGCGCGCTTTTCCCTCTCGCCTAAAAGCTCTGCGCCCTCGTAAAACTCGCGTAAATGTCTCGTCCGCCGGCGTCGGTCGGAATCTCCGCGGAATTTCCGAAGCGGAAGGCGAGCGAACGCGCATATTTCGAGAGCCCGACGGCGCGAGCTTTAAAATTAGCTATGAACCGAGCGCGGAGGCTCGTGAGTAATCGGCGATCCGTGTTTTCCGCGCGCGATACAAGCTCTGCGGGTTGGTACAAAGGGCATCGTTCATTCGGCAGTTGTCCGAAGCGCGTAGATATATATACATAGGCGTGCGGAACGCTAGTCGTTCTGGATCGGTGGCATGGGAATGGCGAGGTGGCGAGGGTTTTATAGGTGTTTGAATTGCTTTTGTTTGGATCGTATATATAGAGTTGCGTAAATTTTAGAGGGATATGTGTATATTTTAGGTTTAGAAAGGGATGGATTGGGCTTTGTGTTTGTAAACGAACTATACGGTGAGCATGAATTTATGGGCGGGTTTTTGAGAGGTTTATAATAAAATGATTATTTTTAAGATTTCTTTTTTCGTTCGCTATTAAAATAGTTTTGGTATGTAACGAAGATTGTTGGAAACTCGTCTTGGATGGAAATGCAAATAGAAATTATGCAATGTTTAATAAGCATTCTAATAATTGTGCTAGCAGTAGCAATTTGGATAGATTAAAACTACCAACCACTTAATGGGCTTATTAAATAAATTACTTAACGATCTAATTTGCATGGCGTCTTAGATAATAACCGATCCTTGATCTGCCCATCGTCCGTCAAATTATACAATAGAGACTGAATTTTTATTCATCGGCGTGGCACTTCCTAATTTATTTCAATGTTATGCCTTACCAACCATTCAAACGTAAACTTTCATTGCTCGAAATCACTCAACCGAAATATATAGCAATATTTTAAAAACCACATTAGTAAAAGAAAAAGACAGCATAGAAAGTTAATAATTCACAATCACATAGTCATTACCTCGCTTAAACTCCAGTTCCCGCGCGACAAATTTCCCCTGAAGATATACCCACATGCAGCTCGTGCGCACGGGCAATCATGCAAATTCAAACACGCGGAAATGATACACCAAAATTACACGCTTCTCTCAGTGAGTCTTCGTCAATAATAAGAAAAAAAGGAAAACAAAAAAATTGCAACGCTTGCGCGCTCTAATAGACAGTTCGCCGCCGGCACCATTATATCGTCTCTCGTGAGCGTGCGCGCGTCATATAAGCAGCGAATCAATCCGCTACTCACTCGCGGCGTCGGTTAATGGCCGAGAGGCGCGAACGTTTCATTTGAGGCGTGGAAGCCGCTGCTGCCGCGCGTGTATGGAGTAAAGAGGGGAAAAAATGATGAGCGAAGAGCTGTATGATGACGTGAACGGAAGACCACGAGGAAGATATTCGCGTGCGCTCGAGATAAGGGAGTATATATCGCATCGAATATATATAAGTTTTGGAGGGAATAGAGTGTCGCTTGTTTGGCGCCTGAAGTTCTTCGACAGCCGATTACTTATTCTCTAGCTCGCACGGTGTGGACCTTTTTCAAAGACGGTTGTGTTTTTACGTGGACGTGCGACGCGAAAAGTGCTAGGGTGAGAGTTGGAGTGTGTGAATAGTCGCGTTGTCCTTTTGCGCGCTAGTCGTTGCGAAATTTTCAAGTACCTTGGTCTTTGTTTAGTTGGTACATAATAGGTGTTTTTAAAGTTTGGTGTTTGGAAACCAAACTACGAAAATATATGTATATTGTTGGAGTTTGTTGCGTTAAGTAAGAATCGCGAATTATATATATATATATATATATTTAATAATTTTAATCTGGAATAAAATTAATGAGTGTGTGATATTTATTTTTTAAGAGACAGTTATAAAATAAAATTTTATTTCGCCTGATTAATGTGAGATATTAATTACGGAGTCCATGCAGATTTTACTCGCGCTGCACGCGATGCCAGAGTTTTTTTTAACATATTAAGGCCGTGTTAATAACCTGCTCAAGAGCTTAACGCGCGCGCATCATCGCGAGCAAGACGATAAGAGTCATCCAGCTGACATAATTTTTAATCCTATTATTCAACGACGTAGACAAGACTTGCAAATTATTACCTTATCGTAAAGTATTTGTAAAACATTTAAAATCACTTAAAATAAAAGAAAAAAAATTGACGACGTCTTGTAAGACTCTGTGTTGGCTATTAATTAAAAGATTCAACGAGGAAAAATGCACTCCCCCATTCTCCGACGATCGGCGCTCTCGTAACCAAGCGTATAATTTTTTTCCTCCCGATCGAACACATCAATCCACGTTACGACAATCATCGTGATTAATGCAAAACCCAACCCACGCTACGTTTCTATATATAAAAAAAACAAGAAGAAAATCTTCATCGAAGCGGATTCCAACACTTGCAGAGTCAATGACACCGAGAGCGCGGCCTTCGCCCTTCGCGCCGACGACTAATTGATTCTTTGCCCCCCTCTGTTTTAAGGGCTATTTTTCTCTTCTCTCGCGCTCTGACAAAGAAAGCTCGCGAGAGGGAGAGAGAGAGAGAGAGAGAGAACAATGTGACGCGGGCGACCTGAGGAGAGCTATCGATTCCAATTTACCGCGCACAGCGAGCGATGAAAGAGAGAGAGAGACGGCGTAGGTGCGGGCAGAAGAGAGGAGCAGCGGTGCGTCGAGGTACATATAAGGAGGAGGGAAGATTTACAAAGACATCCAATTTTCTCGAGTGCATCGAGGGTAATCTCGTTTCACCGGGGGATTTCTCATTTTTTATACTTCGCTGCCGACGTTCGCTATGGGTGGTTGGAGGAGGATGAAAAAAAATTATATGCCGAGAAGGTATTGGAGCGTGATTTTATACTGTGTAGTAGGAAAAAAACGTTGTTATAGTACGAGGAAGTAATAAAGTGGGAGGAAATAAGAAAAAAAAGCATACTGAATCTTTAAAGTCAGATTTTTATATTGAATATCTTCCGATTCTCGTGAGATTCTCATGAAAATTTTGTACTAATAAAAATTACAAATAAATTTAATGCTTCGTAAAACATTTGCGCTCGGATAAACAAAATCGGCACAACACTCTAGCAAATGAACAATATAACCTACTTGCCACGTTCCATCCATAATCATTAACCTCAAAAGCACGTACAACACAACAACGTCCAATTCCCTTAATGGCACCACAGGGACAGAATGACCAGCGCATCGAGGGTCAAGGTTACGACGTTATCCTGCCAGTCTGTCGCGAAGGGTTGCCGCGCGTGTGCGGCCCATATGTGCACCAAGCATGCACCATCATATAAGTACCTGACCCGGACGTCGAGCGCGCAGGGAAATCCCCAAGGTAGTGACCCTTGATTCTTGGCGAATGAGCACAGATGGGCGTTTCGAAAATCCTTTTAGCAATGGGAAATCCAGCCAAGTCCATTATCTTCTGTGCACGTGATTATATACTTCTTTTGCAGAGAATGTCGGAACTGTAGTTGAGACCCCAAAAAATACGTAGAACATTGAATTGCGAAATAAGAGAATTTAATGAATTATTTAATATTTCAGTAAATTTATTGAATTTTAATCAAGTCTATATACTGTTTCAATTAATAATAAAAAGGAATAATAATATATATACGCAAAAAATTTACTCGAAAATTAATAAACCGTACAATACAGCTCTCGTAACCGCATAATCCCGCAGCGACACGCCATTACAAAAGAAGCACACAACTTGAATGCTGATTGATTAGCTGAGGAAACTCGAGAGGGAAAAAATACGTTGCCGACGAAAGACAAAGAGGCGCGGTGGCGGAGGCGAGCGACGCGCGCGGAAGAAAGACAGGGAATTCGAGCCTCGCGCGCGCGGTACAGCGAAAGCCGCTCGATCGAGCGCGGGAGTATATACACAGAAGAGGGAAAAGAAGAGCGATAAAGAAGACGTGTATATATATGTATATACACTTACAACCCCGTCGTCGACAAATCGCTTGCGGAACGACGTAGCACAAGGAGGAAGAAAAAGAAGAAGAAGACTTTTGTTATACCAAGTCCGAGTTTACGATCGGTCATTAATGAGCGATGTGCACAGCGCTGTTGATTGATAAACGCTCGAGCGACGAGAAATACGATATATTTTTGCAGTCGAGTTTTCATTATATATCGTATAGACGTTTGCAAGAGGAATGTTGTGTTTTATATATCGAGAGATAATGCGATTAGGGAGCAATTATGAGACGACGTTGGACGTGATTCATGCAGGAGGTGTGATGAAAAATTTGCGGATACAAAAGAGTAAATCATGGATTATACCAGAAGAGGTCATTGGTTCGTCAAGTTGAATAACAAATGTGATAACCTATACACGACGGGAAAGTTATTTTTTACTGCCGAAGACGCGTACACCACTCCTGTTGCCTTACGGTTTATGACAAACGGAATATTATGCTCCTCGCATACAGAATGAATGAGATTGAGTTTTCATATATATGTGTGACATATATACGATATGCCAGCGGAAGTGATTCCCTTAATCTTGGCTTGGCGGAAGCAGAGGAAAAATAGCGAGACCATATTTCACGATTTATTTTGCTCCCTTTTGATAATGTATATAATATTTGTCACACGCGCGGAAGATAAGTCAACGACGGCATTCCACCGTCGTCGCCAAGCACGCACTCAGCAGCGCTATATATAGTATAAACATAAGCGATAACCTGGATGTGTAGTACATATTTACATCGAACTCCTCGAAAAATTAAAGGGGCATCGAAGTAGACTCATGTTATTATATATATAGCAATAGCAGTAAAAGATTTCACGATTCGCTCTTCTTTATCTTTACACCGTAGACTTCTGAATTACGAGTTTAATTTTACGAAGTTCCTTACTCGATCTTGCGCAGCATGAAGCAGCGGCCATGGTACAATGCTTACACTGT